>UCOM01002952.1:0-21458 GCA_900474385.1 Ormyrus pomaceus | reverse complement strand
CCCCCTCCCCCATCCACCTCTCTCGTTCGAGCGCGCGTTCGTGGGTGTGTGCGCGCGCACACCGCGAGGTGTGATAAGAGAGCTGATACCGCGCGCCGCGCCGGTGTTCCGATGATTTTCTAAACGACTGCTCGAGAACTGCGCTTTCGCATTGTCTGTCGGACAGAAGTATAAAAAACTGGTGTGAAGTATGATAGTGTAAGGTTAAGATTCATTGATAAAGTAAAAATGCTATTTCATTTCTATCTAGAGTAAGAGAACTATTGTTTTTTTTTTCTTCAATTCTCGAGGGATTATTCATTTTGAAACTGTTTAAAATCTATTTTGAATTCGTTAGAAGTATCGTTTTAATTCTATAAAAAATAACACAATGCTATGTTAAATAATGTGCATGAACTTTATTATTACAAATTTCTATTATACTTTTTCACTCGAACTTTTAATCGTTTTATATTTGAAACTTTACACCCCTTGATATTTGCGAAAATCTTTAATTACGAAAATAAGCGCACGATCTTGCCGCGAATTGGACTGAATATTAGCGTTAGCGTTCCGCGACTCTCTCGCGAAAAGAAAACGAAAACTCGATCGTCAAAACGAATCAACGATTGCTTGTATCATTAGACTGTAAGGAACGAAACTCGTCTCGTGCCCCCCCATTGAATTCTCGCGTATCACATAAGTTCACGGTAAAGGAACTGAGAAAAAAAGGATAGGTACAAAAAAAGCAAAGGTAAAAAAAGGCGGTCAGTGATGGAACTCCGTGCAGGCATTAACTGCCCTTGGAATTCCAGTGCTACGGCTGACCTTCACGTGGGAGACAAGATCTTACGGCGAAGTACACGTTGGAGTGTGAAAAAACGTATGCAACTGGTGCATGTCACGTTATCTGGATCATGGGAAATTCAAATTTTAATTACAAATTGTATCCGAGATTTATTTTTCACGCTGTAATCGAATTTTCGAGCGGATCCGATGAATTTTCGTAACAGGATTAAAAACTTGTTAATATTCATGAATTAGCGGATTTATTCGCTCCAGTATCGTCATTGTTCGCCGTTTTTAATGAAAATCTCATTTTTTTTAGATTGTATATTCTTCGGACACTAATCTGACGTTTGACATAAATCTAATCGAAAGTTTATTCGATTGCGCAATGAAAAAATCATTCTGATGCAATGCAAATCAGCGAACTTCAGTAAACAATTCGAGTTGCATTAACTAGATTTATGTTATAATGAAATTACAAAAACTAATGTACAACGTTGTAATCTACATTTTAATGCGTTAAAACAGAAAAGACAAAGTTTGTGAAATTTAAATTTTTGGAAGCATTTTATTGAGTAACTTAATTCTAGGTCTGGATAAAAACATCTTCAAAATCTTCGCCGGGTCCTTGTGTGCATTGTTATCTCATTTGTTGTTAATTATTGTAGCGATAGACGTAGACTTTATTTGCCAATCGCAAAATGTCAAAAAATAAAAAAAAAAGGTATAATCATGCATTGAAAACGAAGAAAATATTTTAACGGTACCGAGGCAAAATCGAATAAAAAGCGTATTATGCATAGATATATTTTTTGTAAAACTATTCTCCTTTTCGAGTGATTTTTCATTTCCTTAATCTAAACGAAAGTTATATAAATAAAGGAATATACCAGAAAATCGATCGATTAAAATGGCTTTTTAAATGGTGCAAAGAGTTTACTAAGAGACACTAAATTCATGTATAAAGATTCAAAATTAACGACACATTTATAATGATACCGGCTGCTTTTTCCTAAAAGAAAATGACATAAAAACTTACATAGTAGCAAAATGTTCAGGACAAAAATCGACATTCCCGATAAATCTCCGAAAGCATTTAAAAAAACCCGCAGCTCTTCCGTGCTTACAAGGACAAGGAGCGACGATCAGGTTTATGCTTTCAAGACCTTTTTCATCATGTTCACCAGTTTGCCGATGCCGTCGTAAACCTCCCCGTAGGACGCCTTCGCGTCCATGTAAGCCGGGGTCGAGTAAACTTTGTACTCCTTGCAGTAGGTGACACCCTTGACGTCGCGCATCTCGACCTTCGCGCCCATCTGCCTCGCCGAGTCGATCGCGCCGCAGTTCGGCCACTGGTCCTTCGGATCTGCAGCGAGAGAAGAGCGTTATATATTGATCTTGCGTGACATCTTGATATTTGTGAAAACTTAACGGAGCGATGAAAAATCACGAGAACGCACTGTACTACTTTTATTTTTAAATGGTAATTTTTTGTAAATAAAAGACTTATAAATAAAATCTGGTTTCTTCGATCATTATCCGTTTACCCTTCATTTATGACTTATAGGTGGAACAAAACTTGGACGCGGAAATTAGAATTAGCTTACCAAAACTTTTATTCAAAGTAGAAAATATATTTTTGTAAATATAAATTAATTAAAGTGTAAAATTTTAAGTTATTTTTCCTTACTGTCTTTGCCTAATGTGATTTTTACACCTTCCAAGACCTTTGCGATCAATACTGGACTAATGCATATAGCACCAATTGGTTTATCGGCGCAATTGAAGTCTTTAATCGCTTTCGCGAGATCGGGAAGTAAAATACAATCACATCCTTTCGACGCGAAATCGCTCCTAGAAATATGCAATAGTAATCAAAAAGCAATCAACAAGTTTTAGATTTTTGGCAATAGCTAAGACGTCTGGTCGTGATCAAAATTAGTTAATCCAGAAAATATTGCATACATATTAACTTATTTGAAATTATCCAGTTAAAGTATCAATTTTAAATCCGCAAACGACTCACAATGTCCTGACTGCGCCGAGTCCACCCGGGATGATTAGACCAGCATTGTCACAAGGATTACACTCGGACAAGTCGTGAATACCCGAGTGAGTGAACCGCGCGCCTTCGACTAAAGCATTTCTCGGTGACTTTTCGGCGGTCTTGTCGCAGTGATTCATCGGAGTGCACAGATCCAAGTCCGGGGCGTAGAAATTTGGCTGAATGCCTTTGTGGCAGAGGTGTATGCACGTCGAAACCGTCTCGGTGATTTCCGAACCGTCCATGTAGCCGCATCCACTCAAGACCTGCGAGGATGAAATTTAAAATTGTCGTGAAATTTCTATTTGGATATAAACATCTTAAAGTAAGAAGTTCTTTATGAACTGCTCGGAGATTCCTTCGAGTGGTTTTACGCCAATCGTTTAGTTCGGCGTTTACTCGCAATCTAGCTTACTAATCTATATAACTGAATCAATGGAAGAGAAAAAAAAAACGTTCCGAGCTAAGCGAAACCGCTCGGTTTATAATTCACTTTAACGATCCGCGAGCGGCGAACCTCGAGAGAAAACAAGATCCGCGGTCGGTGATAAAATAGCGGGGCAACGACAGATTCCCGGGCAAAAGAAAAGAATTCAGCCGGAATAGAAATCAAGCCGCGCGGCGCAATAATAATCGATCGGCTTGTAACTTCGCGCGAAAAGAAATCACCTGCCGCGGTGGTGGCCTGCCGGGGCAATAAAAATCTCGGCGTGTAAACTCCGCAATAAACGCGCGATATTCGCGCGGGGTTTCTACGATTTCGCAACCGAAGGCGCGTATATATAAGCCGTACGGTTATTGTGCGCGCGCGCGCGCGCTGCAATTGCGCCGCTGGACTCTCCCCGGAGAGATTACTGCGGCTATCGCGCATCCAATTTGTCTGCTCTGAGTTGCCGGTTGGCCATTGCTATTATCGTCAAGGTAATAGAGATGTATTATCGCAAGTCGTCGCCATTGGCTTTTAACTCGAGGGTATAAGGATACGAGGCATTACGCAGCTCGGCGTATAGTTCTGTCCTAGAAAAAGTTACGAAAACGTTTCAGCGTGTGCTGCGCGAAGACTTTGTAATTCAACATCAATGAACTTTCCACCACTCGCTTAACCTATTAACAGAGGCAACAACAACAACAAAAAATTATGAATAAGTTATCAGTTTGTTCTTACGTTGTAAAATAAAATGTTTATTGATTATTTTACATTCTTGTTTTATAATTCATTAATAACATACTTAATAAAGTAGGACTGAGAAAAATAAAAAAAATTGTTAATTAAAATAAATAGATTAATGCAATATTAAAATTCAAAGTAACATACAATAGCTACTTTGGGCGGACCAGTTCTTTTCTTTTTACATAAAATGTTACTTGTGTGCAGCAGGTGACATGACGGTCTGGTGATCTGAACAAGCCTGAAGGTCTCTTTGAATAATTTTTTGCTGACGGCCTGTGTCAGCATCTTGCGGCAGGCGAAAACCCGTTAAATTAAGGAAACATTACAAATTTTGATTGAAAATTTTAATTCCCGAATCAATAACAAGAATTCATTTTCTTTTTTTTATGTTGTGATGTTATGAATTTTAAACATGATGCATGCCGCGGCAGGTTAGGCCTGAACGTGACTGCGGTACAGCAACATTCTTTGGAATTTATTTCATTGACATTTCAAAATTCGTTTATTCATTTGTCTTTCCCGTCGAAATTCCGTAAAATCGAAATATTCAATATTCGTGGATCGAGATCGTGCATCTCGCTTCGCAATTTTACGTTCCAAACTAAGAAAAATTATAAAATTCAAATTCCTTAAAAACCTAAAAATTAAAAAAGAATTAGATTTCCACAAACTGCAGTAATGCCGTCTTGTGGTTGCTTAAGTAACTCTGCAACCGTACCGTTCACTGGTACGGCAGCAATTTCAAACTACTTATCGACTTACCACTCGAGCTAAGTTTCCTGGATAACCATCCAAAGCTCAACCTAGCAAAACCCAAAGTTACCTCGAGAATCAAAAGAGGGCAGCACCTCGGAATATCGGGCGGGCCGCCAGGTCCAGGAGCCGAGGTCGTAAGAAAATTTCCGCGGGGCTTAAATAAACATCAGAAGGGTGTGCGCGCGAGGGGCGGGAGTTCCGGCGTTCGACTTACTTTATGGCTCGCATAAACCTTTATTGTGCTCTAGGAACAATTTTTACTCAGACTATGAATACCAAATGCATAATTCGCCGGGTGCTACCGGAGATTTAACAACTTGCGCGCGGGCCGCCGCGCCGGATTTATAATATAATGCGCCGGAATAAATTTTAGCCCTGCTTATACGAAGGACGCGCGGTGGGGGAGGTGCACCTCAGCTTCGTTCGCGTAAATATTTATGCCGAGAAAATCGTTTTAGATAAGCGCGAAGTGGGTTGTTACGGCAATTTGGGTAAGATTAACCTGCGAAGCTTGCCAATGGTGTAATGTCGGTTAAGGGCATTGCAAACACGTTGCGATCACAAGCACTTTCTGTCTGTTTGACTTGGAAAAGATTGTAAATTTATTTTAATAGAAGTAAAGTTTACAGCTGTTCTCAAAGTAGTAATGGCAGAAATTAAATTCAAAGAAGAACATGTGGGACTCTACTCTGTACATTAAGAAGTACATTATTTATTCGTGCAATTATTTTGTTTAATTTGAAGTGATAAATTATTCTGAAAATTTGAACATTTTCCATAATAATATATTCGTTAAGACACAATATATTTTCGTTAAGCATTCTAAAACGAAAACACGATCTAATAAAAAACGCTTCCGCAGCCCTATTCAACCCCCGACACTCGATCCCGCGACACTTTACCCTCATTCCTCGCAGCGGAGCTTGATCGAAAATGGAAATGCACCGAGCCTACCGCCCGCGAGTGCAGAATTGATCCTCGGCGAACCCTCGCGGCTGCGGAAATGAGTTATATTACGCGCGCGAACGCGGCGCGCGGGACTTTATTCTAATTATCAGCTCGAGGCGAGGGCACCCAGGAGAGCCCTGAACTCTCTCTCTCTCTCTCTCATCCGCGTTGTCACCTTCTTCAATCCCTTTCGGGCGCGAATCTCGCAGGCAGCCTGTCGCATAATCTTATGTAAATCTCGCGTGTGCGAGCATAAGGGCCGGGGCGGTCCTCTCTCCTTCTTCCGTTCCCTCGGATGACGAGGGGAGCGCCGCGGCGGCCGCCGTCTTAATTTTCGGACGGCGAGCGCGAGGAATGCTGAAGAGGGGGGAGCCGAGAGAGCGAATTTCGTCCGATCTTTTGTTTTAGAGAAGGTTACTTGGAGGAGTTGGAAAAAGTAACGAGTTCGCAGGGAAAAACGTTCTCAGTTGCAAAAAGACGTAAGGACAAAAATTCAAATTTGAGCACATTCCTTTTAAATTCTTCCCACCTAATGACGCTATTGCCCTTATATTCGTAAACCTAATACAAACCGTCCCCGTGAAGCGTCCCCAAAAGATTTATCGGTCCGTTCGCTCCTCGCGGCAAAAAAGCGGCACGTCCTCCTCGGCCGGCGGGAGAAAAGGAAAGCTCGCCCGGTAAATTTATGTAAACAGCCGGGTGCTTGTAAATAGATGCAAACAGTCTGCGGGCGTTGATCACGCGTGTGTGTCTCTCTCGTCCTCTCTCCTTCTCTGCTCCTCGTTCGGCGAAAAGTATCAGAGACAGATAACAGCATATCGCGAGGTTCGGAGCCTTAACGCGTACCGGAGCTCGGGACGGAGGAGCGAGAGAGGAAAGGATGAAGTCTTCGGCGAGGCGCGAAGGGAGAGAAGCAAGGCTTGCCGAAGGGCCAGAAAGTGCCGGCGTTGCGGAATTACTCGGCCGGGTCTGTTCCCACGGGGCCGAACTTGTCCTCGACAATTTCAAACTTATTTTAACATTCATATAAGCCTCCCTCCTCCTCGGCGACCTCGGCTTCTCTCTCTCTCTCTCTCTCTCTCTCTCTCCCTACTTTGGCTCTCGCTTACCTTTTTATCTTCTACTCCGGCGATGTCTATTCTACACTTTTTCCGCGGCTTTTCCTTTGTGTCCTTTTACCTCGCGGGCGGCATTTTCTCTTTGTCGACTGCGTTTTTCTTTGCATTCACTTTGTAATTGTCGCGCTACTGTTTTTATTTCCAGAGTTGTCAATTGATAAACAGAAACGGTGCAGTATAGGATTCTTGGGTGGAACGATTGAAGGGCTAAATGTTTAATCTTTATTTCCATTCTATGTTATACATTTTACGTGCGAAAAATTCAGCGCGGTCTTTTTGAAGTTTATTTAAATTCATAAAATTAATCTGCATTGTTAATTTCATATAAACTTGATGCATTCGTATAATTGCACATGTCTGAAAGTAATTAAAGTTAGTGTAGACGTGACATGAAAGCATTAAAATTCTAATTAGAGCAAGATATTCTGGAAGTAGAATAGTAAATTAATTATATAAAAATAGACATTTAAAAACACTATTACGAAATTTTGACAAGTCTGACTTATTACGTAGTACAACCACTGATTTATTCTTCTTAAATTTTTCAGTGTAAAACATACAATTTTTTATTTACTAATATTATATGTATAAGTAGCATCAAATAAAGTAATCAATTTCAATCAAAACCCTCTGTTCCTCCACGTATTAATTAAATAACTTCTTTCGAATTCTACCATCGCCGATACCACATACTATTCATCACAGCTTCCTCCAAGCGCGTCACTCCCCCGGCAGCATTTAAAAGTTTAATGAGCCAGTCGCGGATCACTCGGAGGTGAAAAACGGATTTTCGCCGAATACGCGGCTCGAATTGAGAGCAGCCGAGGTCCAAAAGAAAAAAAAGAGCGAGCAAACAAGCTCTCGGAGGGTGGCGATCGGCGAGGCTCAAGGCGTTATGATAAACGATCGCGCCCCTCGCTCGGTAATATTCTCGGCGAACGGGAAACTATTCGTGCCTCGCAGCGATAGATTATTAATGACTTGTGCGCAAACTTGTCACTCGTAGCCCCGGAATGCGAAGCGTAATAGGCATCGATACGCCGCTCATTCGTGTACGCCGATCGGTACGTGACACGCGAGATTATGCGGGAAGAATCGCATTCTAGATAAATCATCCGTGGCTATGTGTCAGCGCGGATCATCTTCATTCATTATTAGCGATGCTTGTAAATGCGATGTGCGCGTATGTTAATGCTTGTGTCGGGCAACAGTTCTGGCTACATGACAAATTAACAGTTTTTTAGTGCTCGGAGCAAAATGTATTAATGTAAATCATGCTACTTAATCGAAATTAGGTCTTTAATATTATAAATGGATTGCTTTTTTTTGGATTCATTTTATTGATTACCTTTTTCGTATATTTTAATAAAAAACAGTATTATTATTTTGATGAATTCCAATTCTAATTGTTTAATAAAATCTTTTACTATACAAATACAAAAGCAAACTTTTAAATCTACACTGGAAACTCATTGCACGCCCACTTAACTTTCTTAAATATACAGCTAACACTGATTTCAAACTAAATCCGCAGTCACAGCATTACATTACTACACATCCAGCTCGCCGCGACGCGACAAATCGTAGCCACGAATTCTGACGTGTGACATCACCAGCCAGATAGAGAGAGAGAGAGAGATTGGCGCTCCTGGGAGACGGCGCTTTATTCAATTAGCCACTCAGTTACTCGCATCACATCGCATTTGCGCCGAATGTCAGGTGGGGAGCTCGAAAACACGTCGCAGCCAGACGTCATAGTCGGCGCCCCACTGGGTGTGTAAGCGCCGAGCAATAATATATAACGCGCTACTGATTTTCGCGACTGAGGAAAAAAAGCGACGAGTCGGCCCTGTCTTCGCCCTGGGAGAAGTTTAGACGTCGCCGCTGAGAAGTGGATTTGGAAGTTGAGGTGTCTCCCCGCTGCTCGTCTAAGTTTTTTCATTGATGGCCGAGGGTGGAGTCGCGCTCGGGTTTTCCTGTCTAATCCATTTCTTCGTCGTCTTATATAATTAGGCCTAAGTTTTATCGAGTAAATCAAGAAAATATTTAGGATATCTGAATTGTTTATTTATGTATTACTAGAGTACTATTAGCATTGGCATATTTTTTAATTCACGTACAAGAGTTTTAATCTCTGTGGCCACATTTGTTGGTCACTTGAACACAGAATCCCCTTACTATATAGACAACTTAGGTGTTTCGTCCAAGATTACCAGCGTGGACTGCGCAGATGTTCTTGCGGCTATATATGTAATGCTTCTCATTTTTATTTTCACGTATGAAAACAAAAAAAATTCCTCCTAGCGTTGAAGCCTCCAATCAAAGGGACGCAATAGTAGACCCATATTGTTCGAATATTATTAGTTATCGTTCGTATTGTAATGCTTTAAATAATTTTTAAAACGATTGCCAGACGAACCAATTAATACTTACTATTGATCTTATATACCATTTTATTATATTATTACGATTTTATAAATATTATACTATATTTTTATAATATATTTTCGTTGTGTTAATATACAACAAAACTGTATTTAAGTATTGTATAATAAGTTGTAAATATTCTTTCAACAATAATAAAATGTTTAATTACAACAATTTTATTTATTTTGTTACTTATAAAATGCATAGTAAATTTTATACACTTACAGTCCCGAAACTAGCAGAAAACAAGATACCCCAAATATCAATATTCCCCGCGAAGGGTTAGAGGCTCGGACATTTGATTCCTCCTCCGTGTACTTTAGGATTATCATCATTCATAATGCAGAGCGGCTCCCGGTTATTTTCATATCGGAATTCCGGAGCTCCTCCGGTCTTAGTGGTTATACATCCGGCGACCGCTCGGCCTCAATCTGTGATCGCGCGGGAAACATTTATGACGACATAACTCGCTTAAGCCTCTGGGGTTCGGCTGCGGCAGACCTCGGCAAGCAGGTGTCACGAGCCGATATAAAGTTAGGACTTGCCGATGGGTAAAAAAATTATAAGACCACGAACGAGGCGTAAATAAATTATTTTCCAGAGAAAAATTATACGAACTCTTGCCTGGGTATACCTTTACGAATGATAATTCTAAGGAATAAAAGTTCTCATTTTTTTCTAGTTATAAAAAAACGTGAAATTCTGTACTAACTATATATAATAAGGGCTGATTTGCTTCTAAAATTATCGTCCGAAAAAGCTTTTCACCCTTCCTGTCCGTCGGAGCCGTGCATCGGAACCGCGGGCCATCAGTTAATCAGGGCGCGTGCAAATAATCAGAGGAAATCAGCCGGTCACGTGAGATTAATCAGGGCTGCAGCGACGGCGCCGCCGCGAATCCCGGAAACAAACGGGGGCTCTCTCTCTCTCTCTCGCAATGCCCGCACTTACCGATCCTCGCCGCCCCCAATAGGCGAGAGAGGGCCTCGTGGGAGAGGCTGCGCGCGGCCGCGCGGATGAACGGCCGGAGACGTGTCTGAGGCCTCTGCGCTCCTAGTTTTGATTCACCTCGCGCCGGTCACGGCCCTGACGGCCCGCGTAATTGTTCTCTTGTCTGCCGTCGGTCCGGCCTGTCTGCCTGCCTGCCAAGGCGCTCGCGATTGCCTTCGCGCCGGGAATTTCTAAGCAGCACGGCCGAGAGCGCATAGGCTCTCTGCACGGAGAGTCGAGGAGAGATCCCCGCTGCTCGGGACTTGGCGGCGAGTCTTGCCAGAGAATTCGACTTTTCATTTTTCTAATTGGGAGACGAGTACGATAAAAATTGGAACATTTTTACGAATACATTTATTTAACATTTTTTGCTATCGCAAGCTGTTATGTAAGTTTAAGCTTTTTATGCACTGATTATTGCTTCTTTTAGCATTTTATTTTTAATTAAAAACAAAACCGTAAATGTAAGAGATACGTATTTTGTTAAAATAAAGCTTCGACTATCATTCTGATATTCTACCTTATTTACTGAAATGTACTAAAAATATCTTTTCTGAAATTAAAGCCCAACAAGTGTCTAAAAAAAAAAAAAAAATCTGTCCAATTCAGTGTCGAACATTCAGACATTACCACCTGCAAGCAATAATCCGATCCAAAACAAGCTTCGCGTTAAAGCGATCCTCCCGCCAATTCAGCCGGGTTTTTTCATCCAGACTCGGCGCGTTAAACGCGATCCCGAATCGAGTGAAAGTTGCCGTGACCGAGGCCGCCGGCGCGATGAGCTCCGAAATGGCAGCGAAATGATTTTTCCCGTTGGAGCGAGGGAAAGGAGGCGAAATAAAACGCAAGAGCGAAAGAGAGGGCCCCGGTTCGTCTTCCCCTGGGAGTAGACGCGGCTCTCTCTCTCTCTCTCTCTCTCCCGTTCGTTATCACGCCGGCGATACGTCCTTCCTCGTACACACCGACCGCAGATCGCTTCTCTAATTTTCAGCGCGATCAAACATTATTTTCTGCCCACCTCCGCTACGTGGGGGATAGGGGAGAAAAGAGGGAGGCGAGTTTCCTACGTAACTGATATTGGGAAGTTTTTCGTTTTGGCCGGAGATATATAAGTTTGCTCCGCCGTTGCCTTGGTTCATATATTTGTTGCTCGCTCCCGCTTACTTTTATTTGTTGTCTCTTATTTCGTGGGTTTTACGGTTTGCTTTGTCTTCCGCGGTAGGGAAGGTCTGGAAGCTCCAGGCTTGGCTTTCATCGATCAGTGCCGTTATTTACCAAAGTAATTAGAAAACACGACGTTTCGTTAGGAGATTTTGTGAAATGTACGCGTTTTTCAGCTATGACGCTTTAAAGTTTTTTTAAAAATGTAACGCTTCATAGCGACTTTGAAAGTAGGCGCCGCAATCTTTCGAAAACGAATTTTAAGTTTACATGGAGAGCAGGTGTAAGCACTTAATTATGAAGTCCGCAGCTGAAATAAATGAATAAATAAGTAGAAAAGTTTGTGGCGAATTTCGTCGTCCGTGCACGGATGTAAAATGCAGAGGCAAAGCGCTTTATGCTACCGGTCTGAAATTAAAGTACTTTACCTTAATGCGATGATTTTTAGGACTATTACGTCTTAGAAACTTTTTTCACACAATTTTACCGGAGGATTAAAAGTTTATTTTTTAATGAATCAAACCGCAAACATGACGTAACACGTTGCATCAGATTTTTTTTCACCAAGATTATTATTGAACTTCTTACGTTATTCTTTATTGAATATTTTTCACGTATAGTTTATTTAAACACTTCGATAAAGTTTTAGTTTTCAACTCTTCCGACAAGGAAGCATATTAATAAGTTTTTTAACGTTATTAGAATAACGAACGTCGCGCTCTCATTTGAAATTTAAAACAGCAACGACTGCCAGCCGGCAAGTTGGACAAAAAAAAAAAAAAAAATTGCCCCGTAAAGAGAAAGAAAAAAAAGCCTCGCCGGAGAAAAGTAAAGACAAAAATTAACAATCGCGGACTTATCAGAGTAACCCGCGGAGAAAGTTGCAGAGGCCAGAAGCGGCACCTGAAAACCTACTACTACGCCTCTCTCCCTCGCTCTCCTACCTCCCCGTGACTTTTATTGTATTTTTTTCATTAACAAGTCCCGTCCCCAGGAGATCTTGGCCGGGACCGAAGTTGCCTGGGCGAGTTTTAGCGAGACTTTTGTTAATGTTCGGAATTAACGGAGTAAGGAGACTTTAAGTCATAAGACCTCCCGGGAGCCCTGCCAGCCAGCCAGCCGGCTGCTGCTGCTGCTGCCGCTGCTGGTTCGACGCCAACTTTCGCGATTCTTTATTTCTTTATCAACTCTCCGGCTATCTGTACGAGCGAGTATAAACTCTTCCACCTTCGTGGCCTAACGCTTGGCTCGATTTCTCTTTAAGCTCGTCACCGTTTTTCAGGCGTGTATTTTGGTAAATTTACAGTGCAAAGTTTCGTTGTTTGCGTAATTGCAGATTAAAGTTTAATTTTTTTTTGTCAAATTTTTACAAGCACTTTTAACCAAAGATTCTACGTTATGTTATAATACTTTTAGAACCGCATTTAGATGCGCATAAAACGGACGGAAACCCCTTTTCAGTAACTAAATTTGATTCCAACTTTCTCGATCACTATAGTTAAACTTAAGCGCTACCCCTGCAAATGGAGTGGAACGTCCTCTTCATTACATTTTAAGCATGGATTACAACAGCTCATTTCTCAATTAGCTTTATTGATTATAGTTATAGTCAGATTGAAATACGATATGATCAAAGCTTGAATTTAGAAAAACAAAAATTATTAACGCCGGTTATTATTAATTTTAAATAAAATTTTATATTTGCTGCCAGTGGTGCACTTTAAAGAGAGCAACGAGGCAATAATTGAGAATTTGTCGATCAGGCTCCTTGAAACGGGTAAATCAAATAAGAAAATCAGTGAACGCGAGTTCGTAATGAGGCAAAAATCAAGGCAGGTTTATTAAACCGATGGAAGTTGCTCCTGCCTCGGATTAAGTTACGACTCGCGCCGAGAGAAGACCCCTCCATGCAGGAGTAGCATCCAGCATCGCAGTCACCCTTCTTCCCCACTAATTTTATTTATTACGCAATTTAAAAATCGATAGGACCGCTTGATTTTCTGTTATTCGTCCAACGATTAACGAACCATAGTTTTTTCTCTTCGAACTTTTATGATTGCCCTTTTGATCGAGTTTCAAATCTCTTTTATAAGCAAAATTGTCAAGAAAAGCTATTAATCTTTTCGCTCCGGGGATTTTTCCTTTAAAATTGACCTCGCATTTTAGCTGAATTTCATGACTTAAGTGAATGAACTTCTTATGACAAGTCGCCACACGGAGTGCTGGTCCATATACGGACCAGTCCCGGAGTGAAAAGGTTAATAATACTTGCAGCAAAGATCATTCGAAAGCTTAAGAACATAAAGTATCGACGTTTCAGACGCGTCAATTACAAAAGCATAATTTGAAGAAATAATTCCAATAGACATTCAGCTCTCCATTTCATCAACGTAAATTCAACGGAGCTAAATTTTCCCTAGCCATATCAGCACGCCGCAGATAGAATTTGGAACACGGCCTCGTCTAAGCGGCATCGAAAAGTCATAGTTCGATTTCGGCCTTCGCGGCAGCTCACCTCGAAACGCTTTAGCTATTTATGCTTTAGCGCGACACGAGGCACCGGATTTTGGATATAACAAGTCGCTAACTGCCGCGCGCATAACGGACGAGAGAGCGAGAGAGATGCGCTAACCGAGTTAATGTAACCCGATTAACCGAAGACTAAGGGCTGACTTGGCGCGAGGGGTTCTCGACAACGGGGGTGGGAGTAACTAGCTGCTGCCAGCGTCAGCGCGCGCGCGCGCGCCTCTTCATTTTTAATTAATTAACGGTCAATTTGCGCGCGCATACCGACGGAAATTTTCAACGCAATTTCGCGTGACTCGCGCAATAATCGTTTGCGCGAAACGAGCCTGGAAATTATGTATAAACGAATGAGCCGACACGGCGCTCGATCTGCGTTACAGGCCGAATTTTTAGAATTTTAACGGATTAATCGGATTTAATCACGAGTGCCTGCTTTAATGCACGGATCGATATATTTTTTTAGAAGAAAAATATCGATTTCAATATTGTTTAACAATGAGAGCACCGAGCAGCTCCTCTGCACCGAATCAAAGAATAACTTTTACGAAACAATTTCTTTACTATTGCAGGCATGAAAAATGGTAAATTTTGATATCTGAGCGTACTTAGCGCTATACTACCAGAGCAGCGATGCTGGTTCGATCTCGGTTTCCAGTAAAAACTGACATTGGGACACTACTGTATTTATTTACAAGTGTCTAATAACATCAAAACTCAGGTGGTTCGGAAGTCACCTTTATAAGCCGTTTGTCCCGTCGCGATTTGGCAAGCCAATAAGATAAAAAAAAAATAATGGTAAATTAAAATCAGTCAAAACTACAAGTACCAACAGAATCTGCAGCCCAGCTGAGAAACGAACAGACATATAGCCTGACGGCAATAGCCGCGAGACAGTCAACGTTTTCCCTCTCGCCGCCGAAATCACGTCACGGAGAATTGTGTGCCTGCGCCGCGACACGCGCGGCCTGGCTTGCGCATCGGGGAGAAGATTGGATCCGCCATGCTTTAGTGAGCAATTAGTACGTAGTGCGAGTCTAGATTACAAAATTAGTCGACGTCATATCCCGCAGCGCGTTACGAGAGACCGGCAGACGCCGCCGCCGCCGCCGCCGCCTCCGTCTACGAGCCTTAATTCCTAGAGCTTCGATTCTGCTCCAAGGCGATTTAGTGGTTCGTTGACTCGAAGCTAATTGATTGCGAGGCACTTTTTTTAATCTGTACTCTCATTTATGGTTAATTCATCATTTAGCAAGTTCATTGATGAGTTTCGTTGGCGGAGCTAAATAAAAATAGTTTTCTTCTAAAACATTAGATTTTTCTGCATCCCCTAAAAAATTTACGGCACCGCTGTACAAGTAGAATTAACTCTAAACAAAGCTAAATGTCTACCTTTGATTTTCAAGGCCTCGCTGGGAAAAAAGCACCGTCCGAAATAACTCCCCAGCGCCACTTAAAAGCTATAATCTGCATGAGATCGCGAGCCGAAGGGGCGGGCCGAGAGAGCGAAAAAGAAAAATCGGAAAACTAGGCCATTTAAACAGCGTTTAGTACTCACGCATCGTCAGGTGCTCCATCCTCTCTCTCTCTCTCTCTCTCTTTCTCTCTCCCTCGGTTTTTCCTTTTTCTTCCCCGCCCCGCCGAGCCGCTCTCGCCATCGGTGGCGCAATAAAACATTTCGCGTGCGCGAGAGAATATAATTGCCGGGGCCGACCTCGCTCGCTCCCCCCCGTCCAGTCGACAACGTCGACCACCACGAAGAGAGAGAGAGAGCGAAAGCGATAGCTGGTACTGGTACACAGGCGCGTTGCGCGTAGCGCGAGGCAAAGGGGGGAAAGAGAGGATGGTAGTCTAGGTTTTCGGCTCCCTGGGGGAGGGGGGAGGCCGGTGCGCCCCCTTTTTCATCCTGTAGTTATTTATTGCCCTTTCCCGCATTCACTCTTTCTCTCCCGGTTGCTCGCTCTTTTTATCTCTGTCCCGCTCTCGAGAGCTCGCTTTCGTTTCTTGTCGGAGTGCAGCTTTGCCGCCGTCGACTGATATCAAGTGCGCATCGTGCATTTCTAGGAAATTCTTTCATTACGGGGGGGGGGCTTGATAAAACCTCCGAGTGCTCGCTCGGATAAATGCTTTCGAATCAAAGGAAAATCCCGGGTAATTTTCAAGAGATTCAACTGGTTGCTCCTCGGCAAAAACGTCCAACAAATCTCTTCCCTTCAGCTTATTACGCTCTAAAACGGATAAATTCATAATTAGCCGCGGAGTTAAAACGAATAATCTACAGCACGAAAGAAGCGGCTCGAACCTTCGTCAAGGCAATATCCGCCCAGTCGAAGACCGCTCCATGAATCAGCTCGAACACGCAAGAGAGCACTTCTTCCCTCACTGTCTCCTTCCTCGGTCCTTTTGTCCTTATATCGCTTGACCTCTCCCGCTGCCTCGCGGTTGTGTCCACGCCTAAACTACTTTTATACAGCGGCGGTCCCGTGTCCGTGTGCTAAGAGCCGTCGCGAACACTTGGCTAACTTTAATTCGAGTTTTCCCCGATGTTTCCCGCGCGAACGACCGAATCAGGCACTTGGGAGGTTCGACTTTTCTATCGTGGCAACGATAACTGCGCGACCTTTCTCTCTTTCCTCTCTCGATCATTCAACTTTGTTGACAGGCTTTATTCGGTGCACTTGCCAGGGGGGTCGGGCCTCGATAAAAATATCGCGATAACTGATTTTATAACAAACGAGACTTTGAAGTTTAATTTAAAAAAGGACGGGACGAAGGGGCGTTTCATTTCAAACGCCGGAGGTAACAGTCGAATATAAATACTTGAAAAAGGCACGACTCTGTTATGCAACCGGTAAGTGGTGTTCAAACAATGGCGCGTGATTTTTTAACGACTCCGATACCGCCGCCGCAACGATAACTTTCAACATCCCCATCAGTTTTTCCTCTTCCGGCGGCGAAATAAACGCGTATCGATAACCCCGGCTTTCATCCAGCGGCCGAAGCCTTCCTAAAATATTCAATCCGTTCGGCAGAATACCTCGATACGTGCAGGCTAGCCACCGCGGCATTATTCGCCGATCCTCTTGATAAAGCTGATCCGCCAAAACAAAGTGTGCGCGCGCCGCTGAAAAATCCAGATACGGCCGAATTTCGGGCCGGGCGCGTCGCGTCTCAATTATGCCTCGGCGAAGAAGCAGCAGCAGCAGCAGCAGCTCCGGTGCAGCTCTCGTGTCCATTAGCGATTGGCTGTCAGGTCGCGTCCGGTTAAGCATTGAGCAGCCGGAATTATGCCGTAGACGTTGCGTGCGCTACGCACCGCGGGGGCCGATGCGCACCGAGGGAAACGCCGCTGCCGCCGCCGCCGCCGCCGCTCTATCCACGTAAGTGACACATTGACGGGAGCTGACCGCCGCTTGGCAGGCGCGCTATCCCCAGGGTGGCTAGTTACCGCATGATTGGCCCTCCATTACCATAGCGCGAGCGGCCCGACGGTTACCGATGCAAGATGATGCTCCATTGACGCTGCTGCCGCTGCTGCCGCTGCCGCTCCGCCCGCAGGCCCGGGCAAAAACTCGATTGATCGTGCTGCCGCTCTGCCATGCTTGCCGGGGAAGCTCCGTGCGCGCACCCGATCGACATGCCGCGATTGTTACGCGGCAAGCGACGGAGGCTTGCTGTCCGGGAGGGACACTTGCCGTGTAGGGGCCCTATTAAAGACTGATAAATGGATCTGTTTTTGCGCGATTCTACTTCATGATTTTGGAGCCGCCATGCAAAAAGGAAATACGAATGAAAATCGATTAGCTATTAAAATTAATCTACGTCATTTTATTGATCGCCAATAAAGAAAGCGCCAAATAATTTTTATTCCCATAGCCTTTAAATAGTGGGCCGCAACCGCGATCCTTAGTTACCCACGAGCATTGAATTTTATTTCCCTTATTACCCCCGAACCGATTCTTGCGAATTAGCTTTCGAAGCTCGCGTCCCGCAAACGATCTCGCTCCTCCCCCCTGCGGAGAGAGGGAGCCTCCTCCTTGCGGGCCTCGGCCCGAGAGATCGCAGGAACGTGCGGAAAATCGAGCGCTCGTGCGCTTCGGAAAATAGCCCATATAGCAATCGAAGGAACTGCTAACGCTCGCTATCCCGGTAATTTAAGAAAGCGATTCAAGCGAGGAAGAGACGTACCCCCTCGCGCCGGGAAAAATGCCGATTCGACGGAAGAGAGTCTCTCTCTCTCTCTCTCCGTCCCTCGGGAACTGCAATGCCGCGCGAGCGAGCGACCTCATCTGCGTCGCGTCGACGGAAACGCGCGGCAGTCCCGCAAGTAGAAACGAACTACGAAGGTGTCGGTCCACCGCTTTCTGAGGATTCATCGATCTGCGTATCGGAGGCGAGGAATTTTGTCGGACGGCGCTACGAGGATTTTGATGTTTTCGGGCTTTTTTAGAGAAACAATGAAGATTACTTCGAAATGTTCGATAAGATGTTTCTTTTAAGCAGGTTATTGCTAAGATGTATCGTGGATTTCACACTGGTGTAAAAGTTAATTCATTTTTTAATAAAACCTTACCATTACAGCTATACCATACAGCTGCTATAAAAACGCAATAATTACAAAAAAAGCTCCTTGTTTCATAAGTCACTGACTTCTCTCACAACCGACGACAAGAAGCTGATCAGCAAATTAGGGTTCGCGCGTCCGAGCAACATCTCCATCAGGCAGTGTCTCTGATTTTTTTTTTCTCTCGGGCGTTCACTTATCACTCCAGCTTCTCGGCTACGTCTAA
Organism: Ormyrus pomaceus; assembly: GCA_900474385.1. Classification (NCBI taxonomy): domain Eukaryota; kingdom Metazoa; phylum Arthropoda; class Insecta; order Hymenoptera; family Ormyridae; genus Ormyrus; species Ormyrus pomaceus. The sequence goes on along the minus strand of UCOM01002952.1, from coordinate 2,762 downwards.
GCGCGTACGTCGAGCCTGGAGGAGCGTACAAGGTTTTTGCCGCGTGCCTTATCTCACCCTATCCGGACGAAAAGGGACTGCGAGAGAGAAAGAGAGAGAGAGAGAGAGAGAGAGAGAGAGAGAGAGAATGACAGGCTGCCACGGGTGTAGTAGATGGATAGACGCGAGGCGAACGTATGTAGACATGTGAGGGTGCACTCGCTTAATTACACCGACGGCCTCATGGGAGAACCTGAGCTTTGCGAAGCGACCTTACTCTCTCCGCTCAGCTCGCTCGCTCAGCCTCCGCTCTGCTTCTTTTGCGCTGCTGCTGCTGCTGCTGCGCAACAATGTTTTGATGCCCGTCTTTCTTTCGAGCTTTTTTTTTCATTTTACTGGCCTTCTTTCATTTCTCCTCTTGCTTTGCTCCTACTTGTAATCTCTCACCGCTGCATGCACTGCTTTATACTTCTTCCCTGATTTTTTTTTCCCCTCCTCTTCGCTTGCTCTTTTTTCTACTTCTTACCTTTGTGTATGCAAATTTGCGTCGCTGATGCTTTGAGTGCACGCGCCTTTTTCGCAGTCGATTTTTTTCTTCTTTTTTTCGTTTTTACGTCGGCTTCCTGTATACTTGCAATTTCAAAAATTCGTTCAACGGTACACTTGGTTTCGAGTAAATTATTTCATTCGCATAAAATAGAAATTATAAAGACAGTCGATTTTCAAAGAAAAGCTAAGCCGCCGCGCTATAAATTAGGCAAAATATCGGAGAGGAAGCAGCGCATTTTCCCTCGAATATCTCCCGATCCTCTTGCGCGCTTCTTGCGCAATTCCCCCTCATCATCCTCGCTTCCGCAGCTATACATTACACGTCTAATCTACTTTACAAAAGCCGAGTTCGACCTGCCTCCAGACTTCTCTCCCCGCACCGAGATTTCCGAAGGCCGACGGACTTGCATCCTCTCAGAGAGTTGGCCCGACTCCCGCGGGAGGCCGGAACTGGCCAGTCGGATGCACTCGGCCTCTCTCTCTCACTCTCTCCCTCTCTCGCTCGTGCATCGAACGAAATTCCCGCCTCGGCGTTACTTAAGCCGGGGGAGAGTCTGCGTGTGCGGTTTGCCTATCTCTGCCTCGTCTTCTAATTCGCTTGAGTAGAAATGCCTGCTCCGGAGCTCGCTTATGCAGCGCGGTGTGCTCGCTATGGATAATTCAGGATGCAGCCCGGGTGGGGGGGTGGAGTCCGCTGTGTGTACCGGAGCGATCGCTCCGGAGCATGCGAGGCTGCTAATTCTGCAAGACGCGGGAGTTGATGTGCTCAGCCGCCGCTGGAATTTCTTGAATCTTTTAGCTCGATCATTTCATAATGGTGGAACTCAAGTTTTCCTCCTTTAATTAGATTTGGATTAGATTTGGAATTGTTGGTAATGTTTAGGATTGCTTTTTTGACGCAATTCTATTAATAGATAAGGACTTCAAAACGTAGACTATCGAAGTATATTACAAAATAATTAAGTACTTCTAAATATATACTTCAAAATGTATGTCCTTCTTCGAAATATTTTCATTCAACTATGTAAACAATTAATTTAATCAAGGATTAAATCCTTGCGGATTATCATCGGTCGTGCTCCGAAGGCAAGTGTGGGTACTACAGCCTGAGCCGGCCGTGCTATTTATACTTTGATATTGGGTAGCGAAATTTTCAAATATTTATTACACTAATAATAAAGCTTTATATTAATTCTAATTATGCTTAATATAAAGCTATTACGTAATACTACGTTTTAAAAAAAGTTGCGTGTAAAAAGCTTTTTTCATATGAAAGTTATTAAGCAACAAATATTTTTTTGGCCGTTTTAAGATTCCATATAGTTTCTTGAATCTTCATTTCCGGTCGGATTTCACTAGATCTCACTAGATCGCGTCATATCCGACATCAACCCACTAGTTGCAAAAGCGACTTAAAAATTTAAGTACGGTTTTATTGGCATCAGATACAAGTCTATTTCGCCATAACACAATTTCAGTATACATTGAACATATTACATATTTAACTGTACGCTTCGCTTATTATTTTATTTCATAATTTCTTTTAATGGTTCAGTTTGTGATTAAACTTCACATTTGTTTAAGTTCAAATATAAATTTATATTATTTGCCGTCTCGTTATTCAATAAAATTTCGTTCACTTTAGAACCTTCAATTAAGCCATTTCCATAGGGAAGGGAAAGAGAGTGCTATATTTGGGCGAGCGACAGAGTAAATAGAAATTCGTAGCAAAAGAAATGTGGCAATAGCGCAGCGCTGATTATAAACGATACAAATCTAGCGAGAATTATTAATGAAATCTAGCTAGCATATCAAAATCTACTTAGATTCTAGCGATATTATCGGAAACTTGCTACCAGGGGAGTAAGATAATCACATAGTGTGCATTCCGCGACTATGTTTTGCGCCAGTTATTCATTTTTTTTGTGTCATTTCAGTAGTAAAAAGTAAAAAATTAATAACTCACAAAAACCGATTACCTTGAATAGGATTATTTTATAATAGAACGATTGATTTTCAGTCGCTTTATACAAGTATATTGTAATTGAAGTACGTGGATCTTTTTTGTACATTTGATTCTCGTTTTCGCACTTACATTTCATTCGAGTGCATTCATTCATTCATATTTATATTTTTCTTAGTCATCCATTCAGAACCAACAATTGCTTCCTCCTAGAGGAAGCATTGTGATAGTAATTTTTGGAGTTGTTCGAAAAAACGGTTATAACTGTATT
>UCOM01002951.1:0-21464 GCA_900474385.1 Ormyrus pomaceus | reverse complement strand
TTAAGGCACACGCATAGATATCGACACGTTAAACGTGTAGCCGAAATTTGGAAAAAATCCTAAGAAATCAATTTTTTGACACAACACCCTTTAATAAGTGGTAAACAGATTTATTTGAACAGAAAGTGTGATAAAAAAATCGGAAAGGGAAACAATATATTATTTATTTGTGAATTGATATTTGATTTGACAGGCTGTTATTGAATTTAACTAATGTATAAGATATATAATTTCTATTTAATTGAATTTTTCGTCGTGAAATCGACTCTTAAAGCTGAAAATATTGAAATGACGAAAGTAGCAAAAAAATCTATGGAAAAGCAAATAAATGACTTTTCTGCGTCCGAGTCGGAAATTGATAAGAGGGGTGATGATTGACAGGGCAAGCAGTGAAGGACCTGCAGGTGGTGCACTTGGCAGGCGAGGCGAGCAAGCTGGTCGTGATCGCGGATTCGGAGATCCGGGCTGTGCCGCTGCACCACTGCGACTCGCCACTGGCCAGCTCCTGCCTGGCTTGCGTCGCCCTGCAAGATCCGCACTGCGCCTGGGATGCAGCACACAATCAGTGCGTCGCCGTGATGACGCGGCTTCACGACAGCGACGCCGACAAGATGCTTTACCAGAACATCAGCAGCGGCAAGCACCAAGGATGCGGCCCGCTGCAAGGTCAGTCGCCTCCCTTACCCTTGGTATAACTTTGCAGCTTCAACTGCCAAATCTCGAGGATAACTTTACAATCTCAACGACTTATGTTTTTCTCTTTCTTCTTACACTTGTTCGATTTTTCGTTTATTCGTTTAAAGTTTTCTTTTTTTACTTATTTTTTTTTATTAATTTTTTTTTTTATTTTGTTGAAACGTTCCTGGCACAAGTAACTGTAGAGCTTTGCACAAGCTTCTGATGGGAGGGATTTGTTTCTGAACATTCCTGAAGTGTATATAGAGGCCATTTCGAATGTTTTAGAATGGATGGGAACTACGTTTAGTCGTAAGATAAGTTTGCTTTTCTGTAAAAGGTAGGAAATGTCGTTTGTTCCTGAGAGAACTGTTAAAAAATGATAGCGGTTATTATACCTAGAGCTTTGCAACAACTTAGAAAAGTGAAACTATCCACAGCTTAAGAAATTGAATGAAATTTTAATCTCGCACCTTTCCTCCCGCCGTGCAAGTTAAGAAATTAAAGTTATAATCCCTCTTTCTCCTCGAGGGAGAGGAGCGAGAAGTTTGCTTGCATATTTCATAGAAACATTTTTCGAAACTTGGGGGCTATAATTTTTCTCTCCCGTAATCCCCGAGCAGGCAAAGACGTGTGCAGGAAAAAGACAAGTTTATATTTACAAGGTTTCCGTCCTTGGAAGGATTAGAGCTGCCCATTAATATTCCGGCGCAAAACGCTTCCGCTCCGCTTTCTTTATCACTAACAGGCTTACAAGCTTAAGCGCCTGCGCAGCTGCGCTTTCGTTTAACCGCCGCATTTTCTTAGCTCTCTGCGTGTTAACCATTCATTTACCTCCCGCTGCATTAGAACTAACTGGTAAAAGACACATGCGTTTAATCTTTCTCGTCCGTCCTTGTCAACTAGTGAATGTTTCTTCAGAGATGGCAAAGACCGTGCAGCCGATGGCGCCGCCGCACGTAGGGCGCGGCGGCGAGCAGCCCGACGAGCGCGACAACGAGATCATCATCGAGCTGGATCGGGACAATCAGTACAGCAGGACGCAGCCAAGGGCGAACGAGCCGCAAGGTAAACATCCACCAGAGAATTCTAGTAGAGAGCGGCTGCAGCCCCCAAAAGCGCCCTTCTGGATATCCAAAGACGACCGCCAACTCGCACTTTTCTCATTTTGAAAAATCATTTATTTGCATAACAATCATACCGAATAGACGTCTTGTTGTTTGGACAATTTTCCAACATCCAAGAGTCTCCCGACAGTCAGTATTAATAAAAGCCATTAAAACGTTTAACTTTCATTACATATTGGTTCCTTTATTATGGTACTCTAAAATACTACCGTTTATGTCTGTTCGATGTTAAACGATATATATGTATCATTAAACCCGCACATCATTAAATGTATTAACCAGCCATTACATAATACGGGATAAAATTTTCATGAAATTTTACAGTTCAATGTGCTAAATAATGTCGTCTTTGTATTTTTTTTATGTCGTCTTAATTAACTCAACTATCTGGCTATTTAAATGATTAACCCTAATACTAGTCCTGATTATAATGCATTTTATATGAAATTAATTAATTCTCAGTAGAAATCACGACTGTTTTTCAGTCAATCAACTAAAAAAAAAGTGTTTAATCAGTTATTAGTCAATATATTTTAGAACTGTTGAAATTTCTAGTTTGAACTCTTATTCGATCTTTTATTGGTATAACCCGTTCGGAGTACTAAATTAATTATCTAGTAACTGAAATTAAAATTTCTAATTAATTTAGCAAATAATCGACCAGCAAGGATAACCGATTTTCTGGAAGAGAGTAATGTGATATGCCCTTCTTAAAATACTTGACCGACTTATTGTATTACGCAGTCTATATATTATACTGAGCGGCATTCGTTGCTTTATTTCTAATTTCTTTTTATTCGTTTGATTAAACATTTTTTTATCTAAACGCCTTATTTTAGATCGTAAAGTAGTCTGTTCGGGTTTCAGCCAAAGGGACCAGCATCAAAAGACTAAAGCAAAACCGAATGTTCGCAGGTGTAACGGTGACGCCAGTGGTCTATTCGGCGCAGACACTGACGGGAGCTCTGATAGGCACTTGCTTCTTCTCTCTGGTAGCGGGTTTCGCCTCGGGCTTCTGGTTTTCTCAGCGGCTGCGAGGGACTTCGTACGCGGATCCGCCGGAGCAGCGGCAGCAGCTAAACCGCCTCACGGAGACTACCGAGTCTCCGGGATTTAACAACAAGTCGATTAATCTCGTGTTGAACGTCCCTCCGAAGAACCCCAACGGCAAGAACGCCAACTCCTCCGCCGAGAACAAACCCATGCAAAAAGTCAAGAAGACTTATATATGATACAGAAGGCGACAGGCCGTCTGAGGCTTGGCCCCCGAACCGGCTCCAGCTTCCAGTTCACCTGGTGAGTTACATTTTTAAATCGGAGAGTTGATTCAATTTTGAGAATTTCAATAACCAAGAGATTCGCTTGCCATTGCTAACAATGTTTTATGCAGAATGTCTCATTCTCCGGTAAAATTTATTGCAATAAATTCGCATTTTCTTTTATTCAAGTAATTCATTGCATGAAACAAACAATTGCATTTTAAGCAGAATAATACATTAATCATACAGCTAAATGGATTATTGAATTTGAAAGGCAACGCAAATAATTAAAGCTGATTTGAATTTAAAGTTGATTATTTTGTTTGAATAAAATATCGTTGAAAATTCAATTTGCAGGCTCCGAGGAGAGTCCGTACTGTAAGCCGAGCTCCTCTGCCCCGTGCACTATTTCCGGGAGCGAGAGCAGCATCAGCAACGGTTCGGACAGTAACCTCGAGGTCCAGGAGCACCTCCAGCAGCACTCGATGGACGCCGGCTTCGTAGAACTGAACAAAGAGCAGCGCCGCGACTTCCTACACAACTACGAAAGCGCCTACATTCCCAAGTTCCAGGAGTTGGTGAACCCGAAGGAGCCCGAAATCCTCGTCTACGAGCATCACCAGCAGCCGTCGCAGCAGCAGCATCAGCAGCAGCAGCAGCAGCAGCAGCAACCACCGTTCCATCACCGCCGGCCTGAAGAGCCAAACGAAGAGTTCCTCGAGCTCGACTACGACAGACTGAACGCCGCGGGTGTGCTCGTCGACAAGGGCGAATCCGATTATTACGCAGAGCAGCAGCCGATCCACGAGCACTACATGCTCCCAACCGAAGAGGAGCAGCAGCTGCAGCAGTCGTCCATGTTCAACCCGCAGTTCCTGCCCAACTTCAACGACATGATGCGACTCGTCGCGCGCTACGAGACCTCCGAGCAGTCCAAGTTCTACCCCAACGAGTCGGACGAGTACCAGGAGATCACGCCCGCCGAAGAGGAGCACCTCGCCGCCAGCGGCAGCTACCGACAGTCAGCTTCGAACCTTTGCGCGCGTCCGGGCGGCTCTGGCTTCAAGCAGCCCCAGCAGGGAGGCTCCGCGAATCGCTCGAGCCTCGAGCTCAACCGCATCGAGCGCGAAATTTTTCCGCATTCCAAGATTCAGACGACCGGCCGAAGAAGCTGCTCCTCGAGTCGAGCCAAATTCGGCATGCGGAACGAACCGGGCAACTACCTCTCGTAGAGGGGCACACTTCGTACCTATATACGTCTAAGTAGTATGTGCGAGGGTAGCTTCCTTGCTCAACGCTTTCGTTTAGAAAGGAGGGAGCGTTTTATTCTGTTGCTTCGCTGAAATACTCAAGAGGCCAGCTGGGGGGAAACGCAATTTTCCGCATACTTGGACGCGTTCGAATGTTCTTTCGAATCATCTCTTTATTCGTATAACGTAACTCTCTTTTTTTTACTCTCTATAATAATAATAATAATATATACGTGATTCATGTTCGATATTCGAAATCACCATCAACCGCGTTCAATTATGCATCGGAGGTAATTCAGGTGCAACGTTATTTGTGATTATTGATAATATTGTACATATTTTAATGTTCGAATATTTGTATGCTACAAGTATTTTTGTAACCGTGATATTCGACGCTGCCGTTACGTGTGATTTCTTCCAATTTTCTAAATTTATAATGATTCTCTTGACGAACTATCACGGTGTTAGTTGTCAAAGTTTAGAGTATATTATATACTCGAATTACCAAATTTCGGAACACGGTTCAATATTCGAATATTTCAATATACAATTTAAACATCTAATTATTCCACAAAAACATTTGTCCGCCGTGGAGTTGTCCACATTGTTCTCTGAAAGTGCGGTCAAGTAACAAATCAAGTATTTATAATACTTAAAAAAATGTTTACAATTTTTACAGTACAGGGAAAACTTTTTACAGTTTTTCAAATATTGCTCTCTAAAAAATTATTAGAATCTAATAAGGTGCTTCGACACTTTAATATTTGAATATTTCATGCAGGATAAAACTTTCAACTAAACTATTCGGAACCATGAATGGTATGTACTGTATTCAAAATTTTGTCATGTGGTGACATATACTATTTTAAAAAATACTTCTTCCTGTTAACTGCATCGGACCCTACTTTCCTTTTTGATGTTAATGTAAGTCGAACATAACAGTGTCGCGTTCACAAAAAGCAGTGCTTGTTATAAACGTAAGAATGATTGCTCGTGAGTGTATGTCTGTGCAAGTAAAGAAAAGGCAGAATAAACGTTTCTACAACTAAGGAATCTCTAATTAAGAGAATCTAATATAATTTTATAATAAACGTCGAACAAGTATAACACTTAAATATGAAGTTGTCATTACGCAGTTGAAAAATATATACGTATTAAATTAAATAGTATAATTAAGAGAGGAAACCTTTAATCCAAGCTTTGATTAGCTTCTTATGTTATTACGTACTAAGATTTCTTTGCTTGAATTTTAGGCACAGAGTCAAAATGAAGGCGATGAAAGGGGGATGAGCGTAGAAAGAGAGCACAGAAAAGAAAGAAATAGGATGTTACTAAAAATGTGATAAGATTAGAAGAGTGTGTTCGCAGTAGTGGCCTGTTAGGTGCTTAGATCCAGAGGAAACAAAATATCCCCAACAAGGAAACCGCGTTGCTTAGAAACTAAGATTCGCAGTCGAGGCGTGCCTTCCATACGTATTTGTTGGCGTTTTCGTCTATATAAATAGATTATAAAAATAAAATAAAAGTATAAAAGAAATGATTAGAATTGAAAAGAAATTTTGAAAAAATAAAAATGTAAGATTGTGAGAGGGACTAGGCAAGTGCCTCTTTTTCGTTTATTACCTAGAAAGATTATTCTAATAGAATCAAGAAAAAATGAAGAATAAAAAATATACAGAGTAGACAAAATCTGAAATTATCATTAGTAGTTATCGCAAGGTTGACATTTTGTCGCAGCTGACAAATGAAACATCGGGTACATATTATAAAAAAAAGTATATGAAAAATTGGGGAATGTAAAAGAAGGTAAAAAACCGTATTAAAATAATTACCGATATATTTTTGTTTGCTTGTGATACACAGAAAATAAAAAAAAAAGTAATGGTTGTATGACATGCTGACATTATAAAAAGCATCATCGTATGCCGATGCTAAATCTTCTTTGCGTTTTAATAATGCGACGAGAAAAAATGATTTCGTAAAAAAGCGAACTTCTCTAATTGCATGCCAACTTGAATGTTTTTTCTTACTTACGTAGGAGACTGAAATCGATAGACTAAGTTGTCTTTGAATAAAAAATACTCTTGTTAGGCGATCGTAGATTACGAAAAGGTGTACACGTCTTATACATATACACATATACACATATATAAATATATATTTAAGTTGTACAACGATGAAAATGTAAGGAAAAGTTTTCGCCCAGCGATAATGAGGACTCAAGTTCCGTCATTTCTTTTAATTCTACGTCGTGAATTTCTCACGGTATTCAAGAAAACAACTGCAATGAAGAAAGTGGCACAGATTTTTTTACCGAAGTTCCACGTCTTTAAGCGGGATTCGTTTTTTCAAATCAAAACTGTAATTATCAAATTTCATTTTTTTAATATTATTATTATATAAAATGTTTTTTATGATCTTTATACAACTGACGCACAACCTTTGAGGTTTCTACAAGGCATTTGAAATCAATTACTCTTTGAAAAATGAAGTTTCTTCAGATTTAAAGACAGTGAAAAGTACCTAAAAATTTGTTAAATGACAATTTTTTAATTTTTAAATAAAGAGGACGAATTCCGCTGCAAGAATTTTTGGCATGATCCTAATGGACACAGGGTGCAAAGGAAACGATTGTAAACGGTACTTTTTTATGTCAATATAAAAAACTAAAACTTAAAAATTACGATTCAAATTGCGAAATGATCATGTTAAGGCAAGTAAAAAAAGACAGATAAACTTGTAAATAGGTAGCTTTAGTCTTGCCGAAAAAGCGTTTTCGAGTGTGCGAATGAACTTGATCGAAATGTTACTTGTTAAAGGAATTTTATTGCGTACAAAGCACTCTCAAGTGCTTATAATAAAAATGAAAATCTTTCGACAGATTCTAATATTATTGGCAGCTATTTTATAGTTTTATGAACTGCGTAAAATTTCACAAATATATTTGGTCATCGCAATTGATGACCAATCAGTTTGAAAATTTGAAAAAAAAATTTTTTATTGTTTTTGTATAAAAAGGAGGAGAGAACGACGTAGATACCTTGTGTTAATGCATATATATTGATATTGATATCATAGTTAAAAATCATAGTTTTAATATAGAAAAATGAATATGACATTGAAAATTTTAATGTACGCAATTTTTTTAAAAATAATGTTTTGGATATAAAATATCAGTATGTACAGCGTACAGTTGATTCAATACTATTTTTAAATTGAACTATCATTCAGATTTCCAGCGTGTACTACTACAGTATGCATTTATTTGCGATAATAATATCCATGACAAACTTCGGTACTAGAGAGTATTATGAATTTGTGTACGAACTTGTCGATGATTTTTTTATGTGAAATTATTTTATGAGAATAATGAGATTAGTATTGTAAAGAGAATCATTAACGCAAATGTCAAGCATCTGTGTATTATTTAAAGCGTATAGCTTGACGAAAATGCTACATTCCAGTAAAGCCAAGGCTGCCAAGAATTATTATATACTAGTGATTTATAAAAATTAAATCAAGTAACAATTATAACGTTGTAGATAAATAGAGTATAAATGAATGAATTATGTAATGTAAACATTAAATTACTAATTATTGTTAATTTTTTAATCATAAGTATTATTTTGCGATTAGAAATTGTATTATTTGACAATGATGCGAAAAAGTTCGTAAGTCAGGCGTTTTAATGAATTTTTTATATGGAACTGTAAATACCCTTCAGCTCATTAAAACGCATTTTTTAATTATAAAAACTTAGCAAATATATGCACTCTAAATAATTTTATTGTGAAAAATAATTTTGCTTTTTTTTATTACCACCCTGAATTTATATTTTTCTAATTTAAGCAATTATTAATTAGAAGTAAAAGTTTTAAATAGTAGTTATTTAACAATTAATATTATTAGGATATAGTTAATTAATGAATTTATTATTTTTATTACTTTCATTTATAAAATGTTAAAATATTTAATTATTTTAAAAAGAACCGATTATATATAAAACGTAATTAAAAGATAACAGATTAAAAATAGAAAAATTATTATTTTATTGAAGTACATTATCACATTTAGTATGAGCCACTTAAGATTTATATATACCTAAAAGTACTCCATTTGTCACAATATCTGGAAGACTTGACGTCTTATTCATATGGACGTATGGATCATATTGAAAAGTTAATACTGGATGATGTTGCAGAGAGCTAGATTGTACTATATTTTCGTCCTTATAGATTCTTTGTATGCTAAATATAAAAAATAACATATATATAGTAACCAAATTTTACCAAGTTAAAGAAAAGTAAAATAAAGTAAATACCCATTTTGATAAATGTCATCGTTTGTTTTGTCAATGCCCAAAAAATTTAGAACTTGCTGTTTAGTATTGGCTAGCAATAGCATTTTCTGTATGTAAATCTCTAAAGCTGCTCGTCTTTGCTCCAAAACTTTCGGATTGGTGTTTCTCACCCTCTTCGGAGGGAAGGGCGCAGTGTGGAAGTCCTTTTTCAACTGTAAAAAGTTCATAATTAACAATCCACTTACATTACACAAATTGAGCTACAGACTGGTTATTACCATACGGTGGAGTGAGTTAAATTCGCTATATCTTTTCTCGATTAGATATCTGGTACCGTTTGAATGCAGTATTTCGACCGTGTACACATAGTGAGGCTTCCCGTGCGACACATTCGTCATGCGATAGCCGCTGATAAATACTTGATACATCTCATTGATGCTTGTTGCTGTATCCTTTAAAGTTTGACATTTCCAGCTTTTTCCATCTTCGACGCTGTGGTTGTTCGATTTTTCTCTTCGAACACCCACGCCGATAAAGATTTTCTTCTTTGTTTGATGACAAATAAAAATCTGCGTTTCAGGCAACGAAGATTTGGTTGGAGGAATGAATGATAAGTATTTGAGTGACACCAACAAACAAAACAAAAAGCATATTTGGTGCTTCTATATAATGTACATATCATGTATGACAATTATGGCTATCCAATTTATATATATTTAGAAATATTGAAACATTATATTTATAATATGATAACTATTTATTTATATTTAAATTTAAATTTAAATTAATTATCTTTCATCTTTCAAAATATATATAATTTTAGAAGTTTACCATAAATGATGCATGCACATATAGAAGCACCACTTTATTTAAAATTTGGAACTCTGAGCACAGAATACCGCATAACCATCACACAACAAATCGGGATAATGTTCTAGATATTGTAGACATTTGATGTATGGTTGTATGCATGCGGGAAACAAGCGTCTTTTAAATAAGATACGATTACTACAATTACGACGCTAAAATTCCAATTTTTATAAAAATGAAATTTTTATTTTAAATTGCTGCTAGCAAAAAATAATATTAATTTTGAAAAATACAAGGAATCAAGAATTCATTTCGATTAAATATATATATATATATATACACTATAATTTACTGTGAACAAACATAACCTATGCAAACTAACATAAACTAACATAACCTATGTTCCTAAAGCTATGACAGCTACGCCACAGCCACAAGAAAATACATTGTATATCTATATACTCAAGCTGTTCCTCGTTGTTCCTTGTATATATAGATATACAAACAATATATTTTCTTGTGGCTGTGGCGTATACATAACTGTGCTGCTGCTGTCTATAACCATATCATATATATATATATATATATTGTAACTTAAGTGATGATCTGATCATTAATACGGAAATTCAGATGACTTACAAAGATAGGCTCTGATATTATTTAAATTTGAAACAAGTTAAAAGGCCTTACTAATTTTTAAAGAGATTAATTAAAATCGAACGATTGATTTTTTTTATAAGTGGTTGATTTAAAAAATCCACCCATAAGTATATATACGAATGAAGCTGAACACACCAAACTTTTGGCGTTTCAAATTCTCGTCTCGTGGCTAATTGGTCAGTTCAGAGCCAGTCTCCTCAGGTTATACGCGCGCTTTCGCAGTTTCGTCGGGTTCCCCGCCATCAGCATGAGCTAGCAGGGGACCGAAAACAAGAAAGACAGAGCTAGTTAGTGTCCGTTTCGCGAATCGCGATCTTAAAGTGCTCTTACGCCACTAAAGCCAATAGGTCGGTATATAATCCTCTGCGAATCGAGAGCGAGAGGGAAGACTGCCGGTGGCGGCCCCCCGACGTGTAAGCCGTCTCTCTCTTTAGTTGTTGGCCGCCGTGTGTGTGTCTTTGAGAAGCGAGGAGCAGCCAGCTAGGTATCAGCGAGCTGATCGACCTGCGGACGCGTGCTCTCTCTCCTCATATTCGCTCAAAACAACAGGCACGATGGACCTGCGGAAGCTGACCGAGCTCCTCCGGGCAACGATCGACCCGACGCAGCAAAAGCAAGCTGAGGAACATCTGAATAAGGTGAGAGTTTCTTCCCGTGTGGTACCGTGCCCACACCCTGGTTCCTTAACTGGACTGTTCGCGCACGAGGCTCACCACATTGCTTGGAGAGAAACGTGCTTCCGCTTGAGCACGCGAATCTTGCACACCGTCTGCTCCGAGTCCTTGCTCCGGCGCACTTGACCTTTTCCCCCCCAAACGAGACGCTCGGCTAAGCGAGGTTGTTGCGAGCTTGGCTAACAGCATGCTGTCCACGTTTTTCTCCTCAGCAAAGCGAGCGTCTTCCTCCCAGCGCTCCCGCGCGTACAAGACCAATGTTTGTGGCGCTGATCAGCTCCTTTTGCACCTATAAATGAATGCTTTATCTTTTCAGGTTCACAAAATTGCTGGTTTTGCTCCAGGTCTCTTGCAGGTGGTAATGTCCAATGACGTTGACATGCCCGTAAGGCAAGCTGGTATGTTTTCTAAAAAATTCTGAAAAAAATTGAATTTATATTGTTCTTTATACTCTGGCCCATTGTAGGTGTCATATACTTGAAGAATTTCATCACTTCAAATTGGGTTGATCGAGAACCTGAGAATACAGTCGTGCCATTTAGTATTCACGAACAAGATAGAACCGTGATTCGTGAAGCCATTGTAGATGCCACTGTGCATGCTCCTGACATTATTAGGTACAAATAATTTTGGGTCTGAATAAATTGGTAAGATTTTAATGCATCATTTTTTTGTTCAGGGTACAATTGGCATTATGTATTAGTAATATTGTGAAGCATGACTTTCCAATAAGGTGGACACAAATTGTTGACAAGATAAGACTATACCTAGAAAATCCAGATGCTTCCTGTTGGCCTGGTGCTCTGTTAACTCTATATCAATTTGTAAAAAATTTTGAGTAAGTTAAATCTTTATTATAATTTCTTTATCACTGAATTTCCGACTTAATTATTAAGTATATTTTGCACTTGTATTATATAGATACAAGAAACTAGAAGAAAGAGGACCACTTCACGAAGCTATGAACCTTTTGTTACCTATTATTTACCAGTTGATATTAAGGCTGTTACCTGATCCATCAGAACAGTCTGTCCTTCTTCAAAAACAGATACTCAAAATATTTTTCGCTCTTACTCAGTACACTCTTCCACTTGATCTCATTTCTAAGCAAGTGTTTTCTCAGTGGATGGATGTTGTACGTCAAGTAGCTGATAGACCTGTACCTCCTGAAACAAATGATCCTGAGTTAGATGATGATGAGCGAGCTGAATTGCCATGGTGGAAATGCAAAAAATGGGCTCTTCATATTCTTCAAAAGATGTTTGAAAGGTCAGTTGTAAATTTTTTAGAATATTTTGCTTCTTAAATATATATATATATATATATATATGAAATAGTGATTTTTACACAATAATTGCAATTACAGATATGGAAGCCCTGGTTCCGTATCGAAAGACTATCAAGAATTTGCAGAATGGTACTTAAAAACATTTAGTGCAGGAATACTTGAAGTACTACTCAAAATTTTAGACCAATATCGTAGAAAAATTTATGTATCTCCGCGTGTTTTACAACAATCCATCAATTATGTAGACCAAGGGTATATAGAATTATATATTTTACTTTTTTTTTTAATACTTTCAATTACTTACAGTATATTATTCCCTCAACAGTGTTAGTCACGCATTTTCTTGGAAATTTTTAAAACCTCATATGTTCGAAATTATTCGAGATGTCTTGTTTCCTATTATGTCTTACTCAGCAGCTGATGAAGAATTGTGGAATACTGATCCATTTGAATATATCAGAGTCAAATTTGGTAATAACTCATTTTCTAATAGAAATTATTCTTTTTTCTTTTATTTAATCTATATTTTGTATGTAATATTAATAATTACTTTTTTTTGTTAGATATTTTTGAAGACTTTGTATCTCCTGTAACTGCAGCACAAACATTACTTCATTCAGCTTGTAAAAAACGAAAACACATGTTACAGAAAACAATGCAATTTTGTATTGAAGTTCTAACAAATCCTAATACCGATCCTAGACAGAAGGATGGAGCTTTACATATGGTAAATAATTTTAAAATAACATAATACTTTATGTTGTAATCATTTTATATAAGAAACAATTGTAAATTTGTTAAAATTATCTTAATTAGGTCGGTTCTTTGGCTGATGTTTTATTGAAGAAAAATATTTATAAAGATCAAATGGATAAAATGTTGATGCAGTATGTATTTCCTGAATTTAATAGTCCTCAAGGACATATGAGAACAAGGGTACATATACTGGCTATATATAATTAAATTCTTGGGTATATAATTAAACTTTTTATTATAATTTAGTTATTATTTTTTAGGCTTGTTGGGTTTTGCACTATTTTTCTGCTATCAAATTTAAACAAGAAAATATTTTGGTAGAAACTATTAGACTGACTACAAATGCTCTATTAAATGATCAAGATCTTCCTGTTAAAGTTGAAGCAGCAATTGCTTTACAAAGCTTGCTTCAAGCTCAAGAAAAGGCACATAAATATGTTGAGCCTTGGATCAAGCAAATAACACTAGAACTTTTAAATATCATTAGATTAACTGAAAATGATGATTTAACAACTGTGATGCAAAAGATTGTTAGCACTTATCCAGAGCAGCTTATGCCAATTGCAGTCCAAATTTGTCAACATTTGGCAACGACATTTAGTCAAGTTTTGGAAACTGACGAAGGAAGCGATGAAAAGGCAATAACAGCAATGGGATTGTTGAACACTATTGAAACATTACTGTCTGTAATGGAAGAGCAACCCGCAATAATGAATCAGCTCCAACCTATAGTATTGCAAGTTATTGCTCACATATTCAATCACAGTGTTATGGGTAATTTTACAATATATAAAACAATAATAGCTTGTAAAATAAATTATTTTATCTGTTCATATATATAAAACAATAATAGCTTGTAAAATAAATTATTTTATCTGTTCATATAATTTTTTAGACTTCTATGAAGAGGCATTATCACTTGTATACGATTTAACTGGAAAATCAATATCTGAGGATATGTGGAAAGTATTAGAATTAATGTACGAGTTATTCCAAAAAGATGGTTTTGATTACTTTATAGACATGATGCCGGCTCTTCATAATTATATTACAGTAGACACGCCTGCCTTTTTGTCCAATGAAAATCATATTTTGGCTATGTTTAACATGTGCAAAGCTGTACTAGTAGGTGACGCAGGTGAAGATCCCGAGTGTCATGCAGCGAAATTGCTTGAAGTAATAATTTTACAATGTAAAGGACATATCGACAATTGCATACCGCCACTTATACAACTTGTCTTAGAACGTTTGACTCGGGATGTAAAAACTTCGGAACTGAGAACAATGTGTTTGCAAGTTGTTATTGCTGCATTGTATTACAATCCTACCTTATGCCTTGAAACCATGGATAGATTGCAAGGTACTTTAGGACAGTCAACTGAGCCAATTGCATCACATTTTATAAAACAGTGGATTCATGATACAGACTGTTTTCTTGGGTAAATACTTTGTTACTTTCGTAAAATAATATATATTTTTTTGTTCACTTTTTAAAATTTCTATTATCAACAGGTTACATGATCGAAAACTCTGTGTATTAGGCTTGTGTACAATAATCAGTATGGGCTCGTCTAGACCACCAGCTGTTAATGAGTGTGTGCAACAGATCATTCCATCATTAATTCTTCTCTTTGATGGCCTTAAAAGAGCGTATGCTGCAAAAGTAGCTGATAGTGAAGATGGAGATAATACCGAAGATGACAGTGATGTTGAAGAAGGTAATTAAAACTGTGCTGACCCCATAAATGTTTTAAATTTAAATTTATTAATAATTAATTAATTTTAGAAGTCTTATCATCAGATGAAGATGAAATTGATGATACTAGTCGAGACTATCTAGAAAGGCTTGAAGAAAAAGTAGTAAAATCACAAAATCAACATATGTTTGGTGTTACAAGTTCGATACACGTTGAAAATTCTTACCCTAGATCAGAAGATGATGAAGAAGATTCGGATTATGAGGCTAATGAAGAAACTGCACTGGAAAGTTATATCACGCCTCTCGATTCTGAAGATGCAAATCAAGACGAATATATAGTTTTCAAAGAAGTTATGCAAAGTAAGTTTTTTTACACTGTTATGTAGAAATTTAATTTAAATTTAATCTAATTGAAAGCTGTAATTTTAGCGCAAACATTTTATTAACATTGTATCATATTGAAATTAAACTTATTAATGTTTCCAAATTTGTTTATGTATTTAATACATTAATATTACTTCATTGCTCTAGATATTGAAAGGACGGATACTACGTGGTACAATGCTCTAACAAGTCACTTAACATCAGAACAGCGGGTATCTTTATCAGAAATTATATTATTAGCTGATCAACGAAAAGCAGCTGTAGAGAGTAAACGAATTGAACAGAGTGGAGGTATGATTTTTATTTATGACCTAAAATCTTTAATGTGCTGATTACTAACACAATTTATACGTAAATACTTATACAATTTTATATAAAATTTAAGAAATTCGTTTTAAGTGATTAAATTTTTCAATCTTTTTATTTTAATTAAAAAAAAAAAAAAAAAAAAATATGTGCACATTTCAACCTGCTTTAACTATATTAAATTTAAAACTTGAATAGCGTCTTCTTTTTTTCTAAATTTGCTGATTATTTTATAAAAAAAATCTGTTTTAGGTTATGCTTTTACTTCGCAAATAGTGCCCACCTCGTTCAATTTTGGCGGAACACCTTTAGGCCGATAAAAAATGCAACCGTTTTTATTTTAATATAAATAAGAAAAAAATTTAAAGGTAAGCGAATCGAACACTCGTAGCACGCGATTGCAATATGACCACCTCCAAAATAATATGATGCATTTCCTATTTTTGTGTAAATTAAATGTATATTAGTAAGACAATTGGAGGAATTTGTATACATATTAGAAAATCGTATCGACGTTTTAATCTAAATACGAGGCTCTTGCACTGTCGATTGGTCATGTCGACCCGTACCAAATAAATTCGCTGTTATTCAGTGATGCTATGTATCCGGTTACATAAAATAATATCGAATGTTTGGACTACTAAACCATTATGTGTCTAAAATAGTGAAATTCAAACGGGATGGTCTTCCGCTAAGCTATATCTATCATCAATACGCCCCAGAAACTGAAAGCTGAAATTTTGAAATCTGATACTGAAGATCATCCCCAAATTAAATGGGGCTTTTACTAACGAAAGTGTTCTAGTGACGTTTCTACTACAACTCCGATGGAGAAAATAAAAAACTCTTTCGACGTTCTCTACATTTGTTAAAAGAGAAGAAAATAAGAAACTATGTTAAATTGTTGATGTAAAATATATCCAAACTTAATTTTTAATAAGTAACCAAAAATATTTTTTTTGCATATACAAGCCTGTTCCATTAAGAATTTCCATTAAGAAATGTAATTTACGTAAAATATTTCTTTAATCATCGTTGGTCGTAATCAACAGTCAGAACACGTGTCCTCGATAGATCGCTACCTAGGTAATACAATGCAGGTAATCGATAAATTAAAGCAGGGAACCTGCACAATATAATGTCCTCTCTCGTGCTGATCAATTTTATAATTTTGAAAAATTGCTTTCCATTTGTAACGAATCTTCCAATGAGAGAAGAAGCTTGTGCTACTACCGTAGATTTATTTTTGTGAAAACGTTTTTATGTCGGATTAGTTGCGCCACTCCTTCTCTCGATGGTAAAAAAAATTGCATGCACGAGTAAAAAAGCTGAAGCGAATAATGTAACAAAAGTACTAATACGTACGTATCAGAGCCCGAAATGATAACAGCGTACAAAGAAGGGGTGTTCTGTGCTGTGATTCATGAAAAAAGGACAACTTTTTAATATAAATTTTTTCTTTACACAAAAAATAAATGCTCAAGAATCTTACGTAATTTTTTATTCTCAAAGCCCACTATAGAGGTCAGATAAAAAAATTCTCTGCACATTATTTGCATGTTTATTACAGTAAAAAGCTAAATTAAATTCTAGTTCAAAAACTATTCGTCAACGGATTTTTGCTGTGCGGAAAAGAAATAATGACGTTAAAAAGTGCCTTGATATGACCTCCAAATTGGGATTAAAAAAGGAATGTAGTAAATACTATTGTAGGTCGGATTGAAGCCAGGACACTTCTCTAGTTTGTAAGTTCCATAAACACGTTACTGTACTGATTCGAAAAAGGTAGCAAAGACGAAGCGAATTGTTCTTTTGCTGTTTCTGTATAAGGGGCTAGCTGGTGTAGAACCAGTCCCTTATTTATAACAACGAATATTGTTTTTATAACGATATTTAAAATATGCAAACTCGTATGCTTGAATTTCTCGACGTTGCGTAAGAAATGTGAATTGGAGGTAAGATCACGCGGCCACACTGGTGCTTTCACATCTAGGCGGAAGTTCGTTAAAAACTTCAATATTATTATTATCATATTAAAATGGAAATGCAATCTACAGCGTACTATATTTTGTTTTCATTTCTTTTACCAAACCACACATCCTTTTTTGTGCACTTTAAACTGCACAAGTAAGTAAGTAGATTAACAGCTACTTGCAAACAGACTTCTTTATTATTATTATTAGAATCGATTAGTCAATTTTACATCATCGACGATTAAGATCATTTTAACTAAAATTACTCGCACGAAGGTAGGAAAAATTTACAAAATAAATATAAAAAAAACGTTAAAGATTGAAAAAATCTGTCAATGAAAATTACAAGACATTTTAATAAGCTTACCTATTTAAATTCATCTTTTTATATAATTTTTAAAATTTTTTAAACAGATCGGTCCTTCAAAATTTCACTTTTGACTACCTTAGTGCACGAGTAATTGTATTTTTAACTTCCATTGACTGCTTAGAAATAAATGCAATTCGTGCCAAGTTTTGCTTAGATGCAATAGTATGCTTTAATTTGTACTTTTTTCAGTGAAGGATTTGCATAGACAATCATTAAACATAATTATATAATTAAGGATTGCTATGTAAATCTTTCATTGATTATGTAGTCTACTAAAAAAAGAGCAACATGCTCTGTTGAAAGTCGCGTAGTTTAGGGAATACAATTATGACGATTTGATTAATATAAAATGAAATTTCGTTTTTATTTATTATTTGCACGTGTATTGTAAATGATTGAAACGACTTAAAGCAATCTAAGTCAGCATTCATACAAGTCGTTCCTACGTTTGTCAATCCCTCCTTTCAGCCATTATAATAAATCTACACATGGGCTCGGCCCTTTATTTCTTTTTCAATTACAGTTATGTGTACATCGAAGATTCCAGCAGATTTATTATTAGCCAAAAGCATAAAATACTTGATGAATTAAATGTTTGGAGGCTTGGCAAGACGTGAAGAACGTAAGTATGTATAAAGTGGACATACAGGCGACGGCGAATACACTGCGCCGCCCTGCATTTCTCCAATATTTTAATAATTTCCCTCGGATCGTGAGTCTTTGTGGAGGCGCACATAGTGTTGGCAGAGAGGGAACAGTATATCACTTAAGACACCGCTGGAAGTAATATTGACCTACGTAACCTCCTCGCATCGCTTTAGCAACATTTTGCTCAAATACCCTTCGATTATTTTGGAGCACTTCTGCTGCATCCTTATTCAGTGGATCTTCAGGATTTGGCTCCTAAAACAATTAGAATCTTATTTTTTCACTGTTCGAAACAAATTGTTGAGCTGTGTTAAACATAATTATGAAAAGTGAATAAAATTTATTTATAAATTCTGTTTTCTCTATCACTATTGATTTTACAACATTTGTTTTTGTAAATCTTTTAAGTTCACTTATTTTTTATTAACTTAATTAGAAACTGTTGCTCGTACATCCATTATAATTAATTAACAGTAACTTAAAAAAAAATGTTCCTTTTTGTATTGTGGATGTATTATAAGTGAAAAGAATTCATTTTCTTATTTGTAGAAATTTGATGAACTGAAGCTTCTGATATAAAAAAATTGTCTCTTTAAAAAAAAATAATATCTATATAATGTTACCTTTAATATTTTGTTTATTAAAAAAAAATATATATATATACTAGTATAACTCTTTATTATACTGTAATTAATTATTTTTTAATTTAATTAATAAAACCTTTAAAAATATCATAATAATTCATGAAAATTTTTATTTTTATTAAAATACTACTATTTTTATACAGATTCACAAAATATAAATCAACTAAGAATCATATTTATCACCAGCTTTATTTTATAATAATTAATTTCTTGCATTTTTTTAAGAACAAAGTATTGGCTTAATGAAGTCATATTCGCGCGAAATTTAATTTTTTTGTTTAATTATTTATTTATTTACAAGAGTAATACGTAAAGTATCTATTTATTATTATTTTTTCTGTTAATTTTTTACGTGTAATTTAATCTTTTTAAAAAGCGTACCTAGTTGTCTAATTATAATCAAAATTCTATATTTTCATATTGGATTAAATTAATCGAGATCACATCGATAATGGTACAACAAATTTTATGCATGGTAAATATTTATATAATGTAGAATGTTTATTGCAAGTAACAAGATTTTTAGGTCTTTTAAAAAGCATAACCTCCAATTTCTTCAATATTTATATTAAATTTCATGTTTCCTTAATTTAAAAATTTAACTTGCTATATATAATAAATATATAATTGACTTTGTGCAAGATAATTAATATTTTTATTTAATTATTAAATATTAAGTATTATAAAAAAGTTAAACTTATCTTTTCAGATTTGAAACTTACCAGAAAGAGGTACTGCAGTCCATAAACGATTGAATTTATAGTAAGAACAGGCTTCCAATCTTCTCTTAAAATGTTTAAACATACATTGCCTTCCAAATCAATATTCGGATGGTATACTTGAGTTTCACACTTGACCTTGGGAGGTTCATGTGGATAATTTGGTCCGACCTTAAAGCTGAACACGAACCTACCTCCTTTGTAGAATCCCTATCACAAGAAACAATTAAGAATAACAATATTTCAAAACTTTTATAGTAAAAATCAACTAACCTCATCTGGACAAATGATAAGCTTGAATGTCAGCAAGTCATCAGGGTCGGGAAACTCTGTACCACAAGTTTTTGGTAGATTTAATTCAGTTATGTCTAAAACAGCAATAAAAAATTTCATTAAATTTTAAATTTAGAAAGAATTTAAATATAAGAAATAAAATAAGCATTGTTAAAACTGATGCAATACAAAGCATGCCCAACAAACAAACAAAGCATGTCTCACCTTTTTGAATTCTCAGTTGGGCTGCAGAAGCTTTTTTCTGAGAGCCACTTCTGGGAGATTCACCATCCTTTTTGGCGTTTTTCAAGGAGAATAACTTGATCATGATAAACTGGCGGTGGTCGACTCTACGAAGGCATATAAGTACTTAATTGGCGCGAATAACGGCGAATTAACGCACTTGCTGCTCTAACACTGGCACTTTTTTTTGGTTTGCTGATTTTTTGTTCTTTAATAAAAGTCGCGCACTTTTTGACACTCACCTAAGACGGGACACGTCGAGAAAGAGTTGAACGCAGATACTTTGAGGAGAGAAAGAGGGAGGTGAAAGTGAACTAGATGGAGAAAGCAGTGAAGAGAAATAAGGTAGAAAAGGGAGAGAGATAGGTGGAATCGTAAGATTAGCAGGCAGTTGACGTATAATTGTTAGCGACCCTGGTTCTATATGCGCGTTACGCAGATTTTTGACAAGTGTTTTGCGCTGCTTTTAGGATTGCTCTTGTAGTAATATATATTACACTAATCAGTCGTCTTGTTTTTTCGTTTAAGCTATAACTTATTAACCCGTTGTCGTCTGTCGGTCCGTCCGTCCGTAACTTTGTGGATAATGTGGATTGTGGTCTGTGGATTCATGCAATCCGCTGTCCACTTCGTTCCTTGTCCCGTGATGTGGTGATATGTTGCACTAAGAATTTTTCGGCCAACTGCGAGTCGCGACCTATTCTACTTAGTAGGTTAGATTTAAAATTTATCATTTATATTGTTTTTTATAAATATATTTTAAATTTTAATTTTCACAATTGAATGCATTTTTTCAAATTAAAAAAAATTATTGTTTCATTTATTTATTGATTTTTTCGTTGTACAAAAATTTTGTTATAATTTAGAAACGAAATAATTGCAAAATTCATTAATAATACATAAGAAATGACATAAAAAATATATAATAAAAAATAAAATGACGTTTCCAAAAATGGGTCAAAATAACATCATTTACACATTGTTATTTGGCAAAGCTTCTGTAAAGCAATTATTCGAAGTATTAGGCTTTTTCTGCATTGAATATATAGTTTCTAAAAAATTTATTGTTTCTTTGATATTTAAATAAACAATTGCATATACTTGCTATGTCGCTGTAATGCTACTATTAATTGTTCTTTAAAAATATCGACATTATCTACTTTATACATCTAAAAATTTAAAAATATAAGTATAAATTTTTATATCAATATACTAAAAAATTAAACTATTTCAATCATTAAATAAACATTTTTGCTTCCTCCTAGAGGAAGCATTGTGATAGTAATTTTTGGAGTTGTTCGAAAAAACGGTTATAACTGTATTTTAAGGTGTCAGGAACAAGAATAAATGATTTTTGAAAAATGTCTGTATGTATGTGTGTGTGTGTGTGTGTGTGTGTGTGTGTG
>UCOM01002950.1:0-21472 GCA_900474385.1 Ormyrus pomaceus | reverse complement strand
GTGTATCTTGACGCGTGTTTTTATGTATACGCCTGGATCACGGCTCATTTTTTTTTTTGTATTTTTTTTTGTGATTGCGGCAAAAAAATTCTTTTTTTGCTTCGCTCATTCGTTTTTGTTTTATCGTCAATGTTCGATTTTTGAAAAATTTAATTTTAATTGTTTTTAATGATTGCATTGAGATATTGCAATCGAACAAGAAGTACGTATTTTAAAAAGCATAAAAATATCTATGATTTCAGACAAAAAAGTGACTCTAACTATCATGGTGCTTTTGTTTTTAACAAAAACGTGTTTTTTTTTTTAAAGATTATAACTCTTATTCATAATTTTGGTAATTAAGACTATATATATCTAAAATCTGTAAAAATTGCAAGCCATTTTGCCAACTAGTTTTACGAGGTCAATGATAAATTTTCATATTTAGGCTTATAAAATTTACTAGGAACGCTGTAATTTTTTAGATTTTTATACAGTCTGCGATCAAATTAAAATGCACTATTTTAATTTTTATTAGAAAATTTTTCTCCGTCTAGCAATTAAAGTAAACTCCTTTGAGACGTGCTTCCGAGTTAAAAAGCATATAAAAATTTCGAGCATTGACTCGAACAGTCATAGGCCCCAGCAGGGATTCGCAAAAAGCCTCCTTTACCTCAGCGCGCCCCTTTGAATTATCGGGCAGCGCGCCGAAGCGGGCCCGATATAAATGCCCTCCGTCGCCGTCATTAATCACGGCGTTTAAACAAATTTTCGCCGCGCGGTCGACTCTCGCGCCGAGCGCGCGGCACAAGGAGCCGGCTCGCATAAATTTTGCAGCTCCTAATTTAGCACTTAGCCCCGAACTAGTATTGACGTAAGTGTACGGAATACGGCGCGACATGCAACGAGCGCGCCCGCGCGCGCCATGTGGCAAACCAAACCGCCAATTTCAATACTCTATTGTTATGATTTATTATAGGCATCGTCGCCGGAGCGCCGGTACACTTTCACCCCAACGCCCGGAGCTACTCGCGGAGGAGAGAGAGAGAGAGAGAGAGGGAGATCGCGATTGGGGAAGATCGCTGCAGCCTCCTCGTGAATAAATACGCGGGCACGTATCACGTTCGGTCGATTGAATTTTACTCAAATTTCAGGGATACGGGAGAGATTTCAACATTTTCTCGCGCCTTCCACGTATGCCATTTAAATTTCGTAACTTCGGCTTCGTAAAAAGTCGTCGTGCTCTCTCGAGCCGAGATAAACATTTTCTTCGCACTCGCGCGGTATAGTTTCAAAAACGATCGACCCAGTATAAAATCGGTGCCCAAGTTAAAAAATCTAATTTAAAAGTATATATCGACCAACAAAAAAAAAAAAAAAAAAAAGAAATCCAAAAAAGGTCGAGGAAAGGGGCGAATACCGCGAGAGAGCGGAAAAATGTCTCCTCGTGTCCATAATTGGACGCTCTGAGAGAGGGTCGGTCGTTCGATCGGTGTCGGGGGGTGGGCGCGCACGCACGCAGCACGCAACGCGCATCGTTTCGTGGCTTTCGAGGCGGTTCATCAATTTCAGACGTATCGCGGTGTGCACGCGCGCAATAAACAATGCGGCCGCGTGTATCTTGGTGGGCACTTGGCACGTAGAGGCCGGCGGGGAGGGGCCGCCGTCCAATTACCGAGTGGGCGCGTATATGCGCGGGGGGTCCGGCGGCGAGAGCGATTGTTACGCGCCATTGTTCCGCGCGAGCCTGATTGCAGTCATTGTTTTTCCGGCTTCTTCTCGTGGCTGCCGCCGCCGCCGCCGCCGCTGCCGATGCTGCTGCCTGCCTGCCTGCCCGCCTGCGTATTATTGCAGCGGGGGAAGACGTGACGCGTCGATTGCTAAGCCGACTTTGGCTGCTTTCGGGGCCTTCGTCGAGGGGCTCTTCACGGGGAATCATCTCGTTCGTGGCTCTAACAACTTCTTTTGATTAATTTAAGAGCTGTTTACGTCGTTGTCGTGCCTGATTTGCACGGGTGGATTGTTCGGATCAAATGTTTGGTGAAATTTGGATATCTAAGCACACGTTTACTTTATGAAAAATAATTAATAATTTTATCTATTTTTCAAACAAGTGGAAAATTCAATTTTTGCAAATGACACTTTAAATATTAAAAGATTTTAAATAATTAATTGCGAGGGCAGCGAGACTACGTTGATAAACGAGCTATTATTTAACAATTGAGACGATCAAATTCTTTTGTATCTGTTAAAGTAGTAACATTTTTTCAAATACATTTTTTGTATCATTACGTAGTCTTTTACTGCGAAATCTATATTAAGCTAAGGCATTTGTGGTTAACACTTGTATTTTAGTTTTTATTTTGCTACTTCTTTTGTGCATTGTTTCATTTAATGAAATACAAACTCTTATTATATTAAAAAGTTTCGGAGCATTTGATACATTCACAATGCATGCAGCAAGTATAATAAATAATAAACTTTTTTAATATCAACAGGTACGTAATATAACCTTGTTGGTATGCAGTGATTTCACGTTTCAGTGAACACAAATAATCGAGCATTAAGCTAAACCGTCATTTCGCAGGATCTAAATTTTACGTAATAGCATTGTAATTTTGACAGAAACTGGATATTATATTTTAATTAAAATATGTAAAACGATATTTTTAATACTTATTATATTTCTGCAGCATATATAATTAATAAATCTTTAACATTTGTGCAATGTAAGTAAATTGTTAATAACTTTTTTTGCAAAATACTATGTTTTACAATTTGGACAATTATTATCGTACTGCAATTGACAATGGAAGGTGTCACTTTTCATAGCACCCACATATGGTTTTCACTCAGCTGTACGTAATTCCGGTGCGGTGATTGCGCATATGGCATGTGGTTGAAAAAACAGCTATCCCCCACGATCGTGGGCTAATAATACTTCTATTACTTTTTTTTTTCTATTTCGCATCTGTGTAGTCTTTGAAAATGAAGCGTGAAGTTACTGCCCTAATGATCGCTTTTTATCAAAGTAAAACTAAAAAATCATTGTGATGTCAGATTTATATTTTTATAAATTATATTTTATTCTTATTGACGCAGAATGCATGAACGAAATCTTTCGATAAAAAATTCCACTGTTATTATATTGAAAAATATGATGCAAATATATAAATATAATCCTTATAAAAAGATGCACCAACAATCATTTTTCCAACTGTTGTAAACATCGCCAACCCAGTTAATTACTATCGAAAAGCATTTAAAAATTATACATTCCTCCAGAATATATTGCGGAAAACCATGCAAATATTAATTTTGGCCACTTGGCGTTTTTCGCCGCTCGCGCATTTTTATTCATCAAAACTGTGCAGATGTCGCATTTATTCTCATTCCTAAAGTTCGTTATCTTTTTTCCTGCAGCGCGCGGTCCTGCCGCACGCCCGCGGAATATATATCATATATAGACATCCCGGCAGAAAAATATCGTTTTGGCATAGTCGCGTCAGAGCCGTTCCATTTTTTCCTATTCGATATTCGCCGCCGCGAGAGAGAGAGACGGAGAATAAGCAACGCGCAAATCTATATACATAGAGCCATACGTGGAGGCTTGATGCAATTTTTTTTTCAATTGCGTTTGCACGCGCAGAGATATATGTATAGATAGATGGTTAGATCGGAGGAACGAATGCGAAACGGGCTCGGGGACGTCGGAGCAATAGAGTGTGGAATATCGCGAGAGAGAGAGAGAGAGAGAGAGAAAAAGAGTGAATTTTCAATCAGTGCAGAATGTTGAAATTTTCTGAAAAGCGCGGGGGAACGTCAAACGAAAAGTGAGGTTTCCGTCTGCCGCGGTCAGCTGCGCCCTGCGCGTCAAAGGCATGACGTTTTTCGATAACGGAACGAGCGAGAGAGACGGAGCGCGTGTATAAAAAAAAAAAAAAATGGCCAACTGAAAAATGGAGCTGCCCCATTTTCGTTATAAACACTCGTAACTCCTCTCGAAATTTCAATCGTTCGAAATAGCCTGATGACAGGCGAACGCAATTACTGGATTGAACGCGGTTGCAAAAAAGCAATGTTAGATAATATCGGTTGAATCGGATTGTCAGCTTTTTGCTATTACTTTTCGTAAAAAAAAATAATACTAAGGTTATTCTTATGTCATGTTTACTTACACAAAGTTCGTTATGTTGGTATAAGTAGCAATAAACGCGTGACTAATGCAATGCGGTCTATAACCGAAATTTTTTTTTCGATCTAAAGATCTATAGTCCTTAATTCTCTCCACCTCTCGCTTAGACTGGCCATAGTGTTTCCCTTTAGCCCGAGGCCCGAATGGTGTATTATACGTCCTCATAGAATAAAGATCCTTTGACAAAATCGTCCCTTGAGAAATGCTTCAGGGACGGCTATATGGCCACCAGGAAATGACGGAACTGCGTTAGGATATTGCGTTATTGCGAAGGATACACTCCCCCGACGAGAAACTGTACCTGACCGACCTACGGTCAGCCTTCGCCTTCTTCCTTATTCTGAATAAATTCTTATAAAACTTGAAGTGCTTAAATTAGTTGTTAAAAATCGTTCAAGAGTAAGGAAAACTTCTTTTCGCGAAAAAAAGAGTAAGCAGAAATCTTGAGCGACTAAATGTTACAAAAAATTGAATCGAACAATCGGCAGTTAGTCGAGAAAGGACCAGGCAACGAATGACCCCGGCGTCTTAATGAATCTGTTAACCTCGCAATAACAAGCCCCGAACATCCAGCCGGACTCGAATCGGCGTCTAATTCTAACGAGCGGCTCGGTGTGTGTTGGGGCAACACGCGCGAGGAGCTCTCCTCGGCCGTTATAACCGATGAAGACATAAAGCCCTGCGTCCGCGTCCGCGCGCGTTATTTAGAGTTCTCCCGCTGACCCAGTGGGTGGTTGGGCACCACCCGCGGCTCGCGAGACACCTCTCGGCGCAAGCGGGCGCCGGCCCGACGACGCGGCTCGTGCTCTCGACCCGTTCCTTTCAATTTATACGTATATATCGCTCCTTCGCGCTTCCTCGCACTTAGTGCCGGGTGATTAACGATTTTTATTTATTTTATTTATTTTTTTTTCTGGCGGACTCCGTTTCGCGAGCGCGAGCCGGATTTTCGGTGCGACAGAGGCGGATTAAATCATTTTTCGGGAAAGGGATTTTTTTTTTTTTTTTTTTGCGAGAGGGAGATTTTTGGGCTGCTGCGGATAAAAGTTATTTTAGTAACTTGTATTTGATCTATTATAGACATATTTCTTAAAAAATGAAAAAGAAAATAACTATAGTATAAGGCTTTTTCAATTTA
The DNA here is from genome assembly GCA_900474385.1 of Ormyrus pomaceus. Lineage (NCBI taxonomy): Eukaryota > Metazoa > Arthropoda > Insecta > Hymenoptera > Ormyridae > Ormyrus > Ormyrus pomaceus. The sequence goes on along the minus strand of UCOM01002950.1, from coordinate 16,160 downwards.
TGATCGAAACATCATTTTTCTCAAATTGCCAAGACTTCTTGTAGCGTTTTGTTATTAGCAAAGAATATTTTATTTTGTGAAAAGAAATAATGTGAATAAGATTTATATTGCCGTTACTAATCATTTATCTTGAATTGTTTTGAAAGATTTTATTTTTCCGATTTTGGCCAATTTAAGCAATCGATTCGTATTAACTGTATAATTCAAGCAATCGATTCGTAAAAAACGGCAATTAGAAAGAGCAATTTAGAACGATATCCGTGTACGAATTTACAAAAAAATAGGATAAATGATTTGTAATAAAAGTTGTATGATTTTTATACGCCGGAGTAAAATGGTAATAAAGGAAAATAACTATTTATTTATTTATTAGTGTGAAAGATTGGTGTATGAAAATATATAAGAGGTTTATATTCACGCTGTAAGTGTGAAAGATTGTTGTATGGAAATATATAATAAAATAAATTTAATAATATATGCTTACCAGACTAACATCTTAGTGGGGGATAAAGCAAACAAATAAATTGTTTTCAACACAAGAGTAGCAAAACCACACTACATCTAGTTATGTAAGTTCGTTTTAAGTGGTATTTGTAAGATCTGGTAAACCAGACCTGTGCTCAGGCTATCAATGCCTATGTAGGATTACAATGTAATTAACTGGTTGAAATAAATAAATTTTACTTACAAACCGACTAAAAAATAACACATTTACTACTATATTACAGTATAAAAACGCATAAACTTATATAGACCAATGTAGCCCATCGGAGATTTAAACCGGAGGATAGATTACTAGGGCAGCCTTTATTGTATCGACAGATCGAATCGATCTCGCGGTCTTATAAAGTCGAGAGCGAGAAAAAGAGAGAGAGAGAGAGAAAGAGAAAGAAAGAGCGCGCAGTAGTAGAGTTTGGGATGGATCGCACACGCGGCCAGATTCGCAAGGAGGGCTGTAAACCCCGCCTCGGGCTGTTTTCTCTCTTTTTCTCTCCGCGCGCCCCTCTTTCTCTCTCTCACTCATCTGTCTCTCTTTCATTTTTCTCTCTCGCTGTATCTCCCTCTCTGTCGCTTTTACTTCCATCTTTGTTGTTTATTCTCTTCCAGTCTGTCTTTTGTACCGTTACTGTTACTCTCCTGGCGCTCTCTGTTCTTTTCAAAAATTCTCTAGCTTTTGCGCTCAAGAGCGCTGCGTGGATTGCTGTTCTAATAGAGTGCGGAATCGAAATTATCTGAACTTTGCTCGTTATCATTTTAATGTAACGGAGTGTATTGCGGCCTTAAATTAGGCTTTTTGGACAATCGCCGCTTAAACTTTTACTTATAACTAATACTGCCAAGTAGCGGCAAAACTTTCTGGCAAAATACCCATAAAAATTAGAAAGTTTAATTAAATTAATTAAACAAATTATTAATTACTGAAAGTAATTGCCAACGAAACAAAGTATAATCTTTTCCTTTCATATTCCAATCTAAAAAAGCATAATTTACTTTCAGTTTTTTTCCGTCCACCTCTGCCCCCGCGCACACATTTCCTTCCGTGGCGACTCCCCCAATACACGTCCCTCCCTATATCGCGCACTATCCTTCTCTCTCGGCTTCTTCGCCACTTCCCTCACTCGGGGGGGTTAAGAGCAGGCCCGACGCGCACGCTAAATTTCACCCTGGACCGGCGTATAACCAACCCCGGCGTATACGCCGTTTCGTCCCTCCTGTCTCGCGCTCTCACGGCACGGTCGAGGCACTGACCCGCGATGTAACGTATTGCCATTGTTTGAAGAACGCAAGAAGCGGCGCGGTTCCCCATCGCGCGCGCGACGCCATCACGTTTGCGGGCCAAGCGCGCCGCGAAATTCGACGCCCAAGGCCCGGCGATCGCTCGGCCGAGCGTGAGCTTTTCGCCGGTTCGAATGACGAGGCCGTTTGGAAGACTGGACTTTCGTTTTTTGGGCAATGAATTTTCCTTTCTCGCCCGTTTGTAATTTCGATAAGTTACGATAAAATTTGTCGTTTTTACAATCGTATCACAGTTATTATATACTAATGCAGTTGAGCCACCGCTAAATTACGTTGCGTTTAAAATCCGAATTTCGTTCATTTAAAATGTGCGCAAGCTCCGGGCGAAAGTTTCCTCTCAGAATGCTCGAGTGCTCGATGAAAAAAAAATCAATCGCTCTCCTCGGGCCGTCGTTCTAGAACATAATTACAACGCAACATCGAGCAATTACGCGATCAGAGCACGGAGTTTACCAATGATAAACAATTACCCGCGGGTAATGAACGGTGGCTCAAGTTTCAAGCGGCCGCACGATTTTCAAGAGCGAGAGAGAGAGAGAGAGAGAGAGTCGTCGAGCGGCAGGCGCGATGCACGCCGCGCCGCGAGAGTCTCGGACGTATGCGTGCCGGTATGCGTCGTGCGACGGTGGCATCTCGCGGCGCGCTCTCTCTCTCTCTCTCCTCTTCCCTTTTTTGCATCCACGGACCCCGCCGCGATGGACGCGCATAATTCCCGAGGTGCCGGGCGACGCACGAGAGCCGAGCGCCGATAATCGGAGCTGCCGCGGCTTGCTCGTCGTTCCTCGCGCGCTCTAATCCTTCCTCGGGAGCTTCGTGGATTCCAGCGTAATGACGCTTACGGAGGGAGCTTTCTTTTTTGTGGATTACAATTCTAGTCTTACTCTGCATTTGGATTGTTTGCACTTAACGTATATTATGTACCTATTTTCTTTCGCGCTCTTTGCCTGCTCTCGTTTCTATAAGCATTTACAGTTTCAGCTGAAATTATATTGTCTAATAATTGTTAATTAAACTTTGGCGTGAATACTTGAAGAACATCATTTCAGTAAGAAATGATTTTCAATTTTCAATTTTCAATCCTGTTTCAACCGAAAACGTTCAGATGAAACGCAACTTTGATTTCGACAAAAATAACAAACTACATTCGATTCCACCTCTTCTTTCCCTTTGAATGTGCCATCTTTCAAGCTCCCGACTAAAGCTTCCTTTTTTCCTCCCTCTCCCAGCGGACTTGTCACTTGTTCCGCGCCAACCTTAGACCCTCCCGTCGGCACACGCCCCTTGTCTCTTCATTTCTCTCTCGAAAGAAAGCTGCCAGACGCGCGGGCCACCCACTTCTCGTAAAAAAAAAATATATCCGCCTAGAAAAGGCTCCGTGACTCATCGACTCGGCCAGTCCCGTCTTCCCTCGCGGACTCAGCGATTTTCGGCTATATTCCGCGGCTAGCTCCGTAGGCTCGTCGGCGAGTCTGTGTGCGTATACACAACGCACGATCGAATATGCACTCATATCGCGAGAGAAGCGAGAGCGCTCCGCGCACACGCACAATTGGCGGACGCGTGTGCGGGACGCGCGCGCACGAGGCTTACGCATACTCGGCACAAATTAAACTCACGCACAGCGGCCGCGTTCGTCGCCTTCGGCGAAATGCCAACTAATGAGAGAGTCGGAGGAGAAAAGGGTAGAAAGAGAGCGAGAGAGAGAGAGAGAGAGAGAGACTGAGGGTGGAGAAGGGAAAGAGAGCGACGAGGCATCTTGGAGTTACGAGCTGTTCAATTTGATTGTAACTTTTTTCCTTGATCTCTTCTGAGGATCTGCTTCGTTGCGTTCTAATTGTTATTTCGAAATAATGATATTAGCAGTTCGGGATAATTAAATATTTAGGTAACAAACTTGATTGCACTCACAGACGAATATATTACAGCAGAAATAATTGCAGAAATTTTATGTTAGCTTTCATCATAATTACAATTCGAAGATTTCCTCAAACGAGCAAGAAGAAAATAATAAGCTGCTTAATAACTGTAACAAGGCAATCGCAATAACTTGGCGCAAATATATTAGGCGCACATCCTTTTCCTACCGACACGTAATATAATCGCGCTCTCGAAACTAACTGCGGCGAAGTAAATCTTTGAAAAAAACAGCGCACCGCCGGAGCCCCGCGCGTGAGAGACGAAGAGAGGAAGAGAAAAGAAGGCCTGGGCTAGAGAGAGAGAGAGAGAGAGAGGACGCGAGGGGTGTAATACATACCGAAGGTGGCTTGTTCGCGCCGTAGGCGACCGAACACTTAAATAAGCTTCGAAACTAATGTTTTATCGCGAATTAAGAGCCGCTGCCGCGCGCGATTTCCTCGGAGCTGCCGGTTCATTTATTTTTTTTTTCTTACGAACGATGGCTCGCTGCGACGCCGAAGCCGTGTACTTTATTTTGCCATTCTTGCACGCGCGACACTTAACGACCTTACGTCACGCCACCACCCCTTTTTTTTCTGTCGCCTGTTTACATATTTCAAACTTATGAATAATCGCCCTATTGATTGTTTTTAATTGATTTTCGCCGATGTCTTTAATTTTACTCGCTCTGCGTCTTCTTCGATGATGTACTTCCCAATGTAAAAAATCATCTATATCATTAATTGTTGTAAGGTCGCAGGTGGACGAACAAAAGACATTTCCAATAAAAGAGTGAAAAATATTTCGTGCGTGGCTTCGTTCGTACATTTTTCTGTTGGACAAGCGGTCTTCAACAACAACATTCACGACCCAAACATGTGAAGCTTGAGGAAAGAAAATTTCCTGAAAATTGAGAGAAAAATATTCGTCAGCACAATTATAAGGAAACTTAAATAATTATTTTACTAGGAAATGCCAGATCTTCTATTCTCAGAATCATATAATTTATGCGCATGATTAGAACTGCAGCAATAACTTGCAGTATAAAAAGCAAAGCTAATCGTTTATCTGGCTTAGTTTGATTCAACAGAGTTCAACGGTGAAGTTTAGTATCTTTACCAGTTCATCATGAGGAACGTAATCTTTGTCTTTGCTTTAATCTGCATTGTTGGCGTTTTTTCGGTAAATATTTGTAAAATAACATTTGCATTATATTATAAAAATATTTTCTTATAGTATTTTCAAATAATAATTTTATTCAACTCTTAAATTTGTAAAAATTTGAACTTGAAAATGAAATTTATTTTATTATGTTCAAAACAAATAAAATAAAAAAAATATATTTATATATATATATATATTGGGATTTTATAATGCAAGTTTATATAGAAGCAGTAGCTGGACGAAATAAAAATAATTTTATTTACTTTCGCGAAAGAAAATGATTTATTCAGAAAAAGAATTCTAAAGTCATTAAATTTTTACAAGATATAAATTTTCTATATTTATAAAATATGAAATATTTTAGCATTTTCATGTAAGTGAAGAGCAGAGAAAGAAAATTGAAGCCGATGTAGCAGAGTGTCAAAAAGAAAGCGGGGTTGATCAAGGTACAATAATTAGTCTCTAAACCCGAGTTCCGAAAGAAGTTATATAGTTTTAAACAACTACTATAATAATAATTTATTTAAACATATTTTTTTCAGCTATATTAGATGCTATTAAAGATGGAAAACCATTCACTAACACCCGAGAACTGGACTGCTTTTCAGCTTGCGTTCTGAAGAAAAACGGAGTTGTAAGTTATTTTTTAAAATTGCTTCTTCTTCTTTTTTGACGATCATTTCACGATTAACGTACAATAATTTTTGTTTATTACCAATTAGATGAAATCAGATGGAACTGTAAACGAACCTAGACCTGAGGCATCTGGAGTAGAACAAAAGTGCAGGCAACTGAGTTAGTATAAAAATATCAATTTTCGATGCTTAATGTAATCTTCTTGCCTAATTTACGAAAATAATTTTATCATTGCTTTTTCAGAGGGAAAAGATGAATGTGAAACAGCAGGCAAACTAATGGAATGTTATGCCAAGAACCACCTTTTGCCAAAACTCTAAATCCATCCAATTTATCTTACAAATTTATGGCCAAAAAGATCGCTTTAAATTCTAATTTGTAAAAATAGTTTATGGAAAGTTAAGAATAAAGAATTTATTAATAAATTGTAATCTGTACAAGTCATTTCATAAATAGTCTTTACCATAATTGAATTTTTAATTAATAATAAAATCACAAATTACTTCAATTATATCTGTTCATTTAATATCATTTATCTCTTTCAAAATAAACTGTGGAATTTTTAAATTACGTATCGTAATGATTTAAGAAAGTTTAACGGCTAGATAAAGAATTGTAAAAAATGTAGTATTAATTGATGTCAATAACACATTGGATAATACTTGCAAGTCAAACTGAAGACTGTTTTTTTAAAAGATATTTCATTTGCACATTGAGAATTATGTCAGATTATACTTCGCATAAAGATCAACTACAGAATACTCACGTCATCGAATGAACGATACAAAGAGAACGGAGAATGCACATAATAGTTCTTTAGCGGAAAAACATCTACAGATGTGAATGTTATTCAAGAAGCAGAGGAGTTTCAATACTGATTCTTAATCGGATAAATTTAATTTTTTTTCTTTTATCATTTTTCATATTTTGTAAATAAGTTTCTGTAAATACAAGTTAATTAACATTACGTAAACTTTTAGAATTCAATTATTTATATAATTTATTTCTGTTCACTTTCTAAGAGTATAAATTACAAAATGACTTTTATAAAAATATTATCATATATAATTAAATAATAGCAAATGCTATTCCAATGCCTATCTACAAACTATCACTTTTTTTTTAATTTCCTTCAATCATAAGAAAATTATTTTAATATACAATTATATGAGTTAAACTTGTTTTCGTTTAAAAAAATAAGACTAAATTATAAATTTTTTCTTTGCTCTGTCATTGGTAGTTCATTAAAAGCAGATCAATAAAAACTCATTTAAAACGTGACACAAATTTATAATTTCGTAAACATGTAACCAACAAGTCCGTGTATTAGATTATCATATAGACTTTTATTGCGATATGAAAGTTCATTTTACTAAATGACTCATCATGAACACATATATAAACATAGTAAATATATAGAATACTTTGATTACCGTAATTTGCCATAATAAAAATATTTTGTAACAAATATTTTCTTAACTTAAAAATAAATAAAAAATTATAAATTTTATAAAATCTAATTTCAATTTTCATCCTTATAGATCCTGAAAAAGTTAGAGCATTTGAAGAATTCTTGAACAGGTGCTTCATATCTTAGATGCATGCAAACGCAACGCAAAAGCAAAAGTAGCTATTAAAATAAAAATAATAAACTCATCATTCATAATAAATATAATACGAAACAAGATAAACGCAAGCATGTAGAAGATTCCAAACTGTTCCGCCTCGCTCTCGCCAAGAGAAAGCTTTATTATTCTAACACGCCGCTCGCAATATTCGTTTAAGGTTTTCCCGAGAGCGGCGCCTGTACCCTTTTACCTCGTAACGAATGACGGCTACTTATTCCGTCAGAAATTCTCGAGGACAATCGGCTCGCTCCGTGGAGTCGGGCGACGACGCCTTGACGACGGGCGCGGAGAAGCCGGAAGCGATAATCCATTTTGTTAAGAGAACACGTCGCGCAATAACTCGGTAACTCGGCCGTGGCAATGCAATTAAACTACCACGTGATTACTCCTGAAGTTACGCGGGAGAGGAAGAGAGCCTCTCTCTCTCTCTCTCTCTCGGCTGTAAGTTTGGAATTACTAGTTAAATTGCATGCACCCACGAGCAAGATCTCCCTAGAGCACCGTCTCCTCTGTGCACGTATTTATCCGTGCGGACGAAAATGAAGGAGGCGGGGAAGGAGCAGGCCGCGCGCAGTTGCCCTGGCCAATCGCGGATGGCCGTCTTACTCTAATTACCTAATTATCTCGGAAGATGACCTAACTTTCAGCGACGCTCCCAACCCCCCCTCCTATATCGGGGAGCGTAGTTACCCGAGAGAGGCTTCTATCAAAAGATCCGGGACATAATCATGCACTGTACCTCAGGATTGCGTCGCTTTGTGCAAGATAGTTCATCGTTGCTGCGCGCGGAAACTTAAATTTGAGTTTGCCGAGCGAAAGATGCACTTATTAGACCGAGGGTCATTGAATTTTCAGCCCTATATTACGTCCTGATTTAGCTTTAGTTTTTAGATCCGAGCATTAAAAAAATTTTTATTTTCCATAGTTACTACAATTCATTTAAGTAAACGACATTTAAACTTCAAAATATTGACTTAAGTTAAATCAGATGAGTTTACAGGATTTACCAACTTCAACAACGACACGCGTTCTCAAAAGTTCCAGAAAAACATCTCCATGAATCTCCACTCAAACAGACTCGAAAATACACAGGAGTATACCGAGCACAACAGGTTCACCTGGAAATAAATGGAATCGCGCGGCGAGCTCGCGAGCAAACACACAGCTCCTCGAGTCCTCTCTCGCACATGCGCGCACTTATCTCCTCCTGAAACGCTTCCTTAAAGTCGCTCATAAAGGGAGAGCGAGGAATCCTTTATACATCCTGGAAAGCCCCGGGGGCATCCCGTTCACGCGATCGATAAGTCCCTATTGACAATGCCGGAGTATACCGATCCGACCGGATCGATGGACGAGAAATCCTTTCATATGTATGTACCATCCACTCCGTCTGACCCAATAAAAAAAAGATCGATCTGATAAAAGTGCGCTCAGCCAATCGATTTAACGCGATGTTCGGGAGAAACGCAGACAGACGGTCGGACAGAGAGGCCCGTTGAAAGGACTGCCTCTCTCTCTCTCTCTCGCCTTTATTGGCGGGGGTGCAGCGCTCTCCGGTAAAGCCCGTGTTGACTTAAGCGCGTGGCGAATTCGCCTCTCAAAACATCTTTTTCTCTCTCTCCCGGAGAGATTGCGCCGCGCGCGCGCAGGTTTTTCTTCTCGCTTTAGAGAGAGAGAGAGAGAGAGAGAGAGAGAGGGAAGCGACCGCGGGAGAAAAGGAGAAATCCTTCACGGTGGTGCACGCTTCGTTAGATACGCACCGTGGGTAGGCTCGGATTCTTGCGGGATCCGCGGCGTTTCCGAGTTCTTCTTCGCTCTTTTACGTTGATACAATGGTCACCTTTTCTCAGGGGCTGCGGGAAAGTTCGGGGTTCAATTAAGCCTTGTATCGCGTTGCACTGCGATTCATCGGACAAACTGTTCTCGAGTGCCGCGTGTTGATTTTGGCTCGCATAACGGACTCCCTTTTGGCAGTCAATTTTTATTATTTAGCAATCGACTAATATACGTATTCGGCAAAATAGTTTGCTTTGGATTATATTTAATTTAAATACTTTTTCAAATATTAATTTTTAAGGTAAAGCGGGAGAAGATGCCAGCTTGGGGAAGACGTTACAACGCAAGATTTTCTTTGCTTGTAAACAAATCGCAAGAGGTGCTTGATAGATTTGTTTATTATGATTTTCTTATTCAGTCGCCTAAATACTTTAGGATTTTTAGCATCATTATCAGTTTCCTTTCGAGCAGCGTCGAAGCTAGTAGCTCTCGATCTAAAATTTGCAACAAATTGAAACATTATTCTTCAAGCTTTGGTTTGAAATATACTTAAAAAAAAGACGTTAATTAGATAATTTAATAAACTTTAATAAAACACCACCATTAAAAGGTAAATAAAATAATCTTTTTTAGATTAAATTCATTTTTTTATTTTACAGTCAATTGGGGGAAGATGCCACAAAAAAAGGCAGGGTACGATGTCACCGACGACTATTTAGTATTTTTTTGTTAAAAAACATTAAAAGTATTTATTGAGAGAAAAAAAATAATTTATTGTAATTATATTTTCAAGTTTAATATAAGTTAAATCTTGTTTGTAACTATGTGGAATCTTCCCCACCAGTGCGGGAAAGATGCCACTTTCACGTCATAAATTTCAGTTATTATTAATTATCAATTAATGGAATTTTTTTCAAAGAATTGTTGTGCATTTATTAGTTTATTGTGTTCTTTGTATATTTCAGTTATAAAAATGTTATTTCATCAATTTTTGAAATATTTATTTCACTTTTTTTCTTAAGTATGGCACCTTCCCCCGCTTTACCTTATGCTTTTTTTCATGTTCGTAGTAAAATCATTCTCTTTCTTAAATCTGAAAAAGTTTTTATTATCTTTTCTTTCCTTTGATGCTTCGGTCCAAGAATATTTTCTTTGAGGGTGGCTCGACCCTCTGATTATATCGCGAATATCGATAAGATCAGTTTTCTCCTACTGAAGTGTTATTGTGTATCTGGTCCAGGACTCGTTTTGTAATATACTTTAATGAAAATTTTGCGCAGATTTCAACAATTCGCGTTTAAGAATAATAAAAACTTATTTTTGGCAACTGGATTAATTGTCTCGCTCAATATTTTTTTAAATAATCGGCGCATCAAAAATGCAGCGTTTCAAATCTGAAACCGCGAGGTGAAAAAAGTAAATAACACCGTTCCTTATCCACCGTACGCCTAAAAGATACATTACAATAAGTGGTAAGAAAGAAACAGCTGCTCGCGAAAGAAAAAAGGAATTCTATTTGCAATAAATTATTGACAGCTCTTAGCGCGGCGAGTTTCTCTGATTTAAGAGGACGTTAATTGCATACCACCTAGAAATCGGATACAAGACTTGAGACGTCGCGGGGCGGTTACCGCGTTCTCGGGGCGGCGCGCGTCGGTCGCCCTTAGGCTGCAGCAGTCGACGCGCACTCCGGAATTCGCGATCCCTCGGACCGATAAGTCGCCTTCGAAAACTCGCGCGCGCGCGCGCGCACCGTGTAACATCTACATTTTGCGCGCGTTTCAATTTTAAACGAGTTCTTTTCTGCATGGGATCTGCCCATTGATTTGTTTAATCATACGCTGGGCTGGAACTCGCGATTGAAACTTGAGCGTAAAGTGCGAAGGACTGCTTTATCGATCGATATCGATGTGTCATCTGCGAAAGCTCTAATTGCCGCCGATCTTCTCTTTGTGATTTAACTTGTTTTTAAAGGACTTGCACTGCTGGCACGGCATTTTATTCGTTCGATAATGCATTTTTCACTTATCCGTCGATTTTTCCGCTTCAATTAAAAAGTATTGGATATAGTTTTCTTCAACAAAATTGTATTAAAATTGAGAAGTTTGATGTTGCACACTTGAAGCTTCAATAATATAAAAGCATTATTTATTAGATATGCAGTTTTATTGCTATATAGAATAATCTTCCTCAACATATATAAACTTCATTTATTAAAAATATACTGCAATACATATATATATATTTGTTACAACAGACAAACAGTTCTATAAATTAACTACAATGGATTTAACAAAAGTAATTGACATGACGTTTTTCTTTTTAAAGTACCCATTAAAGTCGTAAGCCTCGGCTGGCACGTAAAAAATAGCAGTCTGAAGAATTATTATATCAGATATTGAACAAACAGTAATTTTTGCAATCGATAAGTTACAACGTACTGTCAAGAAAATCACACACATCTTAAATGCCGACTCGGCATTGAACGATTACCTTCGGCACAGAGAATAATGCCGCAGCTCGAACTCTATTAATGTAAAATCTAATATTTACAAGACACTATATCCCCTGCAATAAACTCCCGTCGCACTTGACAACTGCCTCCAGACAAGGGATGACAAATTTCATCGTGATCCAGTTCGTGAGAAAAGCCGGCGGCCGCGGCGGCTGCGGCGGCGGCGGCGGCGGCGCAGAGCTCTTTACAATCGCATTAATCGGCCCGTCCCTATTTCACGTCCAGGCCGAACGAGAGCGATTCCGGCTCGGTCGCTAATCCGATCATGATTCGCGCATAGGCGTGGCACGCGCTGCACTTTACAGGACGCTTTGACCTCGGGATCTCCGCGCGGCGCTCGATGGCATCTCTCGTATATATAGCTGGCGAAGCCGCGAAAAAAGAAAGTGGACGAGCCTACCGGCGTTTGGACTTTCATCGAGATTGTTTGTACGAGCTTCGGATCTGCCGGCTGGCGAAGCTGCCTTTATTCTTTTTCGCCGGGAAAGCCATTTTATCTCTGGGTACTGGGCAATATATTATTACGACCGACGCGATAAATTGGGCTTGATATTTTCCGACGAGTGCTTTTATTTTTTGACACCGTTGCAGAAGCGCCAGGATACTTAGTTCCTTATGGCGAGTGTGATGTTAGATAAATTTTTACTTATATTAAAGCATTCTTTATTTTTAAGCAGATCTTTTTTTAACGCAAATTAATTTTGCACGATTTTTAAGTTTATAAAAAATTAAGGCGTGGCTGAGTTTGTATTTATTTTTGCATAAATTCATTTTATTTTAATGCTTCAGAAAATAGATTCATTTTTCACTCGGTTTCATTTTAATATTCAATGTTGTGGTTTGTTGGGTTGACAGAGTAAAGGTATGTCAAAATAAATAAGACAGCTTATTTTATGTACATATAACTGAGAAATGGGAAAATGTAAATTCTACTATTTAAACAGTAATTCTATAAAATGTCGTAACTTGTATTTTACATATCATATCAAATAGTAAAATTTACCGTAAAAATGAGTAAATTTTGCTGTATTTTTCTGACTGCAATGAAAAATGTACATCTTCATTCTTAGTATAACGTTTATGTATAATTCCACTCTCTTCAGACTAAATTTTTTCAACGTTACTTACGTTTTTGAAAAAAATGTTGTAACCGCAGTAAAATCATCCCTTACTTCATTTTTCTTTTAGAAAAGTACATTTTTCGAATTGTTAATGTTTGTAAAGAATTAATAAATTATGATAAATTGAAATCAATGCACTCCAATACAATAAATGGTAAATATTTTTGATGAAGAAATATTGAAGAATCGCTTTTTCTCCTTGCGATCGAACCAAAAAAGCTATTCTCACACAAGCATATCCGCGCGCGTCGTGCGAAGACGAGCAAAAAACAATCGATATCGAAAGCACACGCTTTACGAAGACGACGAAAGCAACGAGTGGAAGAGCGCGAAATCTACGCTGGCACGATCGTCGCGGGGGGGTATTGTAATAGTAGAGAAAGAAAGAATATGGGTGAGATGGGCCGTCGTTGTCAGGGGAACGACGGGAAGAGAGGAAGAGAGAACGAGGAGTAAGGGAAAAGGAGGACGAGACGAGTCAAATTGGAACAGTAAATGGTTAGAGGTTGCAAGAAAGAAGTAAGCAGATTGGAAAATTTGTTAAAAAATCGGACACGATCTGAAATAGTGACATATTAAATTTTAACATTAAGAAATGAAAAAAAATAGTAAAGAATAGGAAATTTTGTTGTAAAATTAATATAACAAATAATAATTAAAGAACTACGAGTTTAGCTAGAATTAATATACGATTAAAAATATATCTGAAATCCAAGTAAAAAAGCCATCGGAGCAAATGTACATTTTTAGATTTGACCCTAAATTCTTTCCCAATCATCTAAACGTCTCGTCGACAACCTCGTCTCCAGATGCGATCGGGCGCGCTATCGGCCGAGTCCGCGAAAGCAGCCTCCCTCGCGATCTCCGCGGAAAGAGAAAGTAGCCCGAAAATCCGTCCCGCCGCGTCCCCCTTATACGGGGTGGTTCGCTCGGGAGCGGCACCGGAGGGGAGGCCTCTCTCTCCGCTCTCTCTGGAGGCGAGGGTGCGAGAGAGAGAGAGAGAGAGAGAGCAGGTAAGGGAGCATCGATTGCCGGCTGCGCGTGCGCCTCCGCCGCCGCGGGCGGGTGGGGAGGGCCGCGCGTATCAGCGGCGCGCCTGCGTTCCTGGAGGCGGCGCCGCCGGGGGAGAGGCGGGGGCGGCGGACGCTCGCCCCGGGGTGGGGGCTCGCCCCGAGCGCAGTGCGACGTCGCGACGCGCCACGTGCGGTGGGTGAGCTACGACGACGACCACGACGAAAGACGACGACGACGAGCACCGCGCCGAGGACGCGTTTCCTTCCGGCTTCCTCCTCTCCTGGGGTATTCGCACTCTCTCTCTCTCTCTATCAGTCTCTCTGCCTTGAGCGGGAGCTGCCGGGCGACCCCTTGGCGAAGGGCCCCTTTTCTCAAAGGTCTCGGGCTTAAGCTCGCCGGAGCCGCGAGCGGTATTATTTAGCATAACTGGATGTTTGGGCTGCGTGTCGCTGGCTTTTAATTTTTGCCGATTCGCTTCCTCGCCGTCTGTTGATTTGTGGTATCGATTTTGAGCTTTCTCCTCTTCTTCGGGATACTGATTTAGATGTAATGCCATTTCGGGGTCGACGATTTGCGTTTTTCTTCGATTATTCAATTTATATGTTTATTTTAGTAAATGCTTTAAATGTTATATCAATTCTCATGTTCATTTTTTTTTTTCGAAAGGCTGGCAGGAAAAGATAATTGTTAAAGTTTTCAAGTAAGAATAAAGTATTCGATTTGATAATTGAGTATGACCTCAGTGTTTTTACTTGTTGAAGGTTGTAAGGAAAATCCAAAGTAATAATAGCTAAAAAAACAATCCGAACAATTCCTCTAATGCATCAAATATAATTGCCCCCTCCGGTAAAAACTTTGCACCGGTAAACGAGAAAAAGGAGAAAACCCCAAATCGGGCGATGAACGCGAAAACAATAGCAAAATAATCAAAAATATAGAATACAATCGGTCCCCGAGACAAAAAGCAAAATCTGGAGAAGCCCGTCCTCTCGGCGTCTTCCCGTCGATCCCCGCGGTTAGGATTAGGTGTTGTGCACTCTCGGCTCGCGCGCATCCAGTCTCCCGACCTTGCATCCATGCGCGCGTATACACCTATAACGAGCGGCGCGCACCTCTACCTCCGCGTCCACCCACGCGCTCCGCGAAATACGTACGTACCCCCTTTTTCGCCGCGCGCGCGCTCCTCTCTCACTCTCTCTCTCTCTCTCGCTCTCGCTCTCTAACCCCCCGTGTCTGCGCGGCTCGTTACACGTCACACGGAGCCCGTCGCGTGCTGCTGCGCCGCTCGTCGTCTCTCCTCTCGCGGCTACCTGCCGCTCTCTCGCTCTTCTCCCGCTGCATATGGCAGCGTCGCAGTTTTCTCAGCAGTTTGTTTTTAAAGGATTTTTGCTTCTTAACTTGCAGGAAGAGATGTGGTGAGATATATCCGTGGTGATCAGCGCGGACGACGACCTCGGTGATCCGGTTCGCGACGAATGAGTGCGGTTTGTTTTCGTTCGAGGTGCTTATTGCTTGGTTCTTCGTGATAAGGAAACTTTTGGACCGCTGCCTCTGCTGGTATACTGCCGGAGGTCGCGGAATTGATTTCGAAGAATTAGTGCGAAAAGGTGAGTTGCCAGTTTTTGTGGTTATGTTCGTCTGTGATTGTTTTATCTTGTACAATTAATCAGATCTCTTAAATTATTGCACTGAATTGCATCGCATAGTGTTGAAGCAATAAGTAGTGAGTATTGTTAATATATTCTTGATTTGTTTTTACTTATTCACAAATTCAGTTTTTAACCGCCTTTTTTAAACTTGCAAGTATTTCGATCACATTTAAGTAGCTAACGGTTACAAGATAACACAAATCAAAGTTATTTTATTTTTTTAAGATTTATTTATTTTAACGCTCTAGGATGACTCCTCTTAAGCGCGGCTTCAACTACAATACGTGTGTTGTATGTAGTATTATAAAAATTACAATTTTCTATTTAATTTCATTGTGTCCAATTGACATTTAATTTCTTTGTGTTAGTAAGTGTGTGTATGAGTGTATGTATGTTTGTTTGTGTAGGTGTGTCAGATATGAATATTAGATCTTGGTTCTTTTCTTGATTTTTCTTTATTTCATCCGTTTCCCTGCAGCAGATGTTGCAAGAGCCGTCCCTTGAAGGTTGATGCTGCAGTCTGTCTGATCTGAATCGGTAGAGCATTCCACATGGTTGGTCCAAGTGAGAGAAAGGATAGTTTTCTAAAATCCAGTTCGCAGAATGGAGCGTTGATTGTTAGAGGATCTAGTCTCAAACATCGGGTGGCCGTATTACACCTTAGCGTCAGATTCTCAAATAAATAGTTAGGTTGTCCAGTGTATAGAATCTTGTTATAGTTCATTTTAACGTTTAATTCACTTTAACTTTTAATAAATTCTTAACAAATTTTTAGTGATCAGAACAGTCACATGATCAGGTCCAGAATGGCAAGGTGCGTTTTATACATATAAGAATCGTACACATAAACATTCTACACAACTTAGCATTGGCTAATATATCTATATATAATTATTAGCCAATGCTAAGTTGTGTAGAATGTTTATGTGTACGATTCTTATGTGTATAAAACGCACCTTGCCCT
>UCOM01002949.1:0-21472 GCA_900474385.1 Ormyrus pomaceus | reverse complement strand
TCTACATGGTAAATATCTATATAGATTTCTACGTAGATTTCCATGTATATTTTCACATAACGATTTGGAACAGATTTCTATATAGATATCTTTATAGATTTCCATGTGGAAATATACATAAAAATTTATATAGAAATCTGTGTAGATTTTTTTGATAGGGTTGAAATCCGTCACTGTCGGGAAATGTATTGCATTAACTTCTGTTATAGCTTTATTTTTTCTACTATCTGTAGATAGTTGAATGGTATACCACCAGTCATTGCTTTGAAGTTTTCTGTCAAATTATTTTCTTTGTGCAGTTATCATCTTTGACATTCGTCACTGTCGGGAAATGTATTGCATTAACTTCTGTTGTAGCTTTATTTTTTCTACTATATGTAGATAGTTGAATGGTATACTACCAGTCATTGTTTTGTAGTTTTCTGAGAAATTATTTTCTTTCTAAATTATTTTTGATTAGATATACATTGATCTGTAGATTTATTTTTATACGTGAATTTTGAACTAGATAAATTTTTTACATGGATTTTGAACTACATTCACATTTATTTTTACTTTGATTTGGATATAATTCACGTTGATTTCTATCTGGATTTTAACAAAATTATTTTGAAAGTCGACTTGAATCGCAGAGAAATCAGTAATTATATTATATTCCTGCGATATTGTGGGGTGCTAACTCGTCGAACAATACCGTTGTCATATTCCGTCAATATTACGGATTGATTTATTGCCACGCAGTCGTAGAGAAATATTCCTTCGATATTGCACGGTGATATATCGCTGCGCAATAACATTGCAAAATTCTACCAATATTGCGAGTTGATATGTTGCCACCCAGTCATTCAGAAATATTCCTGCAATATTGCAGTGTGATTTCTCACCAGACAATATTGCCAACTTATTTCTGTGGTATTGGGGGGTAATACCTCACCACGCAGTCTCGCAGAGATATTATAGCGATATTGCGGGATCATATATTGCAGTGTAGTTTCACAGAAATATTTCTGGGATACTGCGGGATGAAATTTCATCGCGGCATATTGCTGCAATATTTCGCCAATATTGCGAGTTTATATTTCGCCGCGCAGTGTCGCTGAAATATTCCTGCGATATTACGAGTTGATATATCTCGCAGATATATTACTGCGATATTATCGCAGGAATATTACGCTGCACAATAGCGCTGCAAACTTCTATCAATATTGCGAGTTGATGTATCGCCACTTAGTCATGCAGAAATATTCCTGCGATATTGCGGGGTGATATTTCGCTGGGCAATACCGTTGTTATATTCCGTCAATATTTCGAGTTAATATTTCGCCGCGCAGTCTCGCAGAAATATTTCTGCGATATTTCTGGGTGATATCTCGACATGCAGTATCTCAGACATATTCTTGCTATACGCACATTTAGTGGAATTCGATACAGTTTCAATAATACATGGAATTCATGTTTATTGAAACTGGTGTTCAACTAATGTTGCAAAACTTTGGTGCAGAAATTTCTATAAAAATTATACAAATTTTTTGCAAGTTTTTTAACCGACGGAGGGTTAACGAGCGAGGTACGACGCTAGTCCTCTAATTATTTCAGCTTTATAAATCAAATTCCATGCATAAAACCCGATTCCGCGCAAGCTTGTATAAAAATACATGTACCAAAATCAAGCTTTGAACAAGTTGTATAAAAAAATCGAATTTTGCGTACGGAGTGTGGAAAATAAACTAAACAAAAAAAGATTTTTTTTGAGGCCATCGCGAAAAAAAGGCAACAGAAGTGAGCCATGAAAGATGCAAATACGTTCAGTAGAAACTGAGATCCAGGCGTACACACACACACACACACACACACACATTTTTCAAAAACCATTTATTCTTGTTCCTGACACCTTAAAATACAATTATAGCAGGTTTTTCGAACAACTCAAAAATTACTATCACAAAGCTTCCTCTAGGAGGAAGCGAAAATCAAACTTATATACAGTCGCTCCCAGAAAATACATCTCAAGCTTTTGCCGTTGTATTTTAACGAATTATTTTTTCTCGAATAATTTTTCAACGGCGACGGACATTTCTGCGTTCGAAAGGCACACGAGCATATAAATTCTCAAGGCTGCCTCTTATCCGGTCGGTCGTCTCCTCTGCTCTTTTCTATTTTTCTATTCCGAGCTGCGCCTCTCCCAATCTATTTTTCGGCTCTTTATTCCTGTGACCATTCGATTCTCTCCCTGCGGTTTAACCCTCCATTTCTTTCCTTCTCGTCGTTCTTACTTATCCCGGTGTCTGTTACGACGCACATTTTCCCCAGGCAAGTATTCCGGGGGAAAGTCAAAAAGGACAGTCGATTCGTCAGTAGGTGAGCTCTTGGAGATATCTTTTCTATCCCGGTTCTATCTTTGCACTCTTCTTTTTATTTACTTTGACGGGCATTCATTTCCGTCGAAGGAGAGCCGAATGCAAATTTTGCGGACCTACGCAAAAATATGCTTCGAACGGAGTATACGATACGAGGATAATCTAGTCTCAGTGTTCTCGTATTTTTTTTTTATTTCCCCTCTATCTTTTGCTCTTCTTTTCTGCTGTACTAAAAAGAGAATGAAGAGAACGTAATGTTGAGGGTATAGACGGTTACGGTAACTTTTACTTCTTATTATCATGCAAATAGAAATTTCTTTTATACGCTGCTTTAATTTTGTTTTTACATATTCAATGTTTCGGGGTAAAATAAAATTTATAAAATTAAAAAAAAAACAAAATTCCTGCTAATTTATTTGAATTCAAAAGATGCAAAAATATTGGACAAGCTAAATTGAGATGTTTTTTTTTTTTTTTTTAAATGAATTTTACAATCTGCATTGCATTAACCCTGAAGTCGATGATTGTATATTAATCGGTTTTTAAATCAATCTTTGCAAAAAAAATGTTTCCACCACTCAGCGAATGCCTTGAATATAAAAAATTTCTCGCGCCTTTTCCTCATTCACAGATCGTACATTTTCTTTCATTCCCTGCCTTTTTGCGTAAAATGCGTCTACACAGCAAGCTCTTCGCGCGCGGGAATGAATGACGCCGCTGCTCTCAGTTGTGATCGCATACATCGCATACGGAGAAAGAACATCGGGGAAACGATATTTCTCCTCCCCTCGTTTGTATCGCAAAAAAGGAGAGAAAAACCTCTCTCTCTCTCGCTCCGGCAAATTGCAAGCAATCTTAAGTCTTCCCAAGGGGTTGACGAAGCTACCTAGGCGTTTTGTTGCCGGCGCAAAGACCTATAAAAAAGAGAAAGAGAGCAGATACATCGCGTGCAGCTCGTTTCATTTGAAGTCAAAGTTTGCGTCGCGCAGCGAATCGAGTCAACTGCCACGTGAAAGAAAGTGCAGAAAATTATGAAGGAAGGAGAGAGGATACTTTGCAGTGCAGTTTTTTTTTTCTTCTCGCGCTGTGTACTCTTTCTTTTTTTTATACTAGCTGTCGGCCTCTTACGAGTCTACTTTATTGGATCGTCTTTCTTTCATCGGGTCGTTTGCATCTTGATTTCTCGGGGGATATGCAGAAAACTCGTTGTAGATTGCTAAACGGCGATACTTTATCTTTACTTGCGCTTCTGGCCCGTAAAGATTTTCGAATGCTTCGTCGAGTCTAATTTAAAAAAATAAGTTTTTATATGTTCTGAAATTTAATTTCAAAACTACTTTTAATATAGTCGATCGATAAATTGTGATAATTATTTTCTCCAGATTGAATAATGAACTTTAAAAATTCAGTGTACGCAACGGGACATTTGAGAAGAAACCTCATTTTAAGCTTTTCAGGTCAAAACAAGTGGACGCTCTAAAACTGAAAACCTAAGCATAAAAGATTTTACGAAAACAATGCTTCTTCTTTAAGAAAGTAACAATGCGGGAGTTCTGGCACATTTTCCATCAGTTTATTCACACTGTCTCCTATGCAATGTAAAATCAATAATTCAAAGAGTTATTCAAAGACGAAAACTGTTGAAAATATTCGGCAGCATTCGGCGCTGGTATTCAGTATAACGAAATGAGCAATGAGCCATATACTTTTTATTGAGCTTTTACTTATTTACATTCGTCAGTCTGCGCGTTCGGATTTTATTTTCAGATTTTATTTTTACGAAAATCAATACGACGACGCACTGCTGTTCTTGCCGAAGCTATAAAAATTTTTTTCTCCGACTTTCGGGACTCGTAATTGTTATCCTTACAAAACTCCGTCTTTAGAAAAGCAAAGAAGAAGCTAAACCGCAAATCCACCAGTTTTTTTCCCCGAGTACAAGAAAACTATGCCGCATCATACATAATACATCAAGCGTCAAAGGGTCAAACAAGAAAGAAGAAGTAAAGAAATAGAGGGTAAAAAAACGAAAAGTATCCAGCGGAGAGTGGAGAGAGAGAGAGAGAGAGAGAACAGTAAGTTCAACCTAAAATTTTGCCGCACAATTTTTCTCGGCACGTCCGTCTGTTTCTTTTTCTCTGGGTCTGCCTTTATTTTCACACGTCCTGTCCATTCAGTGCATCTTTCCTTTTTATCTCTCTGTGCCTCTCCATTTTCGCACTTCTTCCCTTTCGCTCGTCGCTTTAAGGCGCACTCGGCGGGGGCTGAAAAGCTCCGTATCCCGAGCTTTTGAGCCGCACGAGAGAGAGAGAGTGGGAGAGCTTTCGGGGTCAGCGGCACGTCTTAATTACAAAGTAATATTTTCGCTGCGCGCTCTTTCTGATGAAGAGAAACTGATATCTCGCGGTTGTTTATAGGTCGCGCTGCTTGATATTTATAACCGGTGCGCGCGCTTTCCTTGTCTTCATCCATTTTTTTTCTCTCCCTCTCTCTCTCTCTTGCGTCCGCGTCGTACTCCGTAGGCGTTCGAGAGCGGCCTCCGTTTTATCTTTTCCGCCTCGTCGAAAGCTGCCTTTTTTTTTGTTCCTGGTTACTTGCGAAACGATCGCCGAGATGTTTCTCTCCGCGTTCTCGTTTTTGTTTCGGCGTAAACAAGCGATCGGCGCTTTAGCTATCGGTGGATACACTTTCTCGATAATTTGCCGATCGCTGAATTTGAGAATTTTAATGAAATTCACTGCAGCGAAGTTTGAGAATGCGTTTCGCTTTCAAGCTCGATTTATTGCCCAGTGCGCGAGTTTGCACTTAATTTACGTTCGTTAGCTGCGAAAAGACTCCAATTTATTTACCAAGCTGCACGAAACCGATACATTATGGTAATGAAATTCTTGAATGAATAACCCTGGATAGGAAATAAGCGAGTTCTGTCAGTTAAGATTTTTTAGTAAATTAATTTTTAGCTTATTTTCTTGACTAAAAAGAAATTGTAATTTCAATCTATGTTACGGTTAAAAATTTGTTAACTGCTGCGACAGGTAGATAAGAGAGAGCGCTAAGCTGTTTGATTAGTCCAGCTGAAACTTTAAGGTTATGTGCGACAAGTTGAGAAGTGTTTCAATTTTTTAAGAACTCATTCATATATAGATAACAATGGAAAATAAAAGATATTTTAACAACTGTCGTTGTAAAATTAACAGACAAAAATGGATGCATTAGATGATGTCGCCAAATTTTCACGTAGATCTCCCTTAGCTTAACGTATTATTAACTAGTTCATTGTTCAAAATCTGTCTATTTTTGCTGAATTTTTAATGTAACATATTATAGTTAAGAACCTGCTAAAGATTCTACCAGGGAAAGAGTAAAAAATATTAATTTTGTTTATTTTATTCACAATTTTATTTACCTGTAGTTTATCTACTAAAATTATTTCAGATTATACGTACTGAAAAAATATAAATATTTATTATACATTTTGATAAAAATTGCTTTCAGCTGAACCAGGCTTGTTTCTTGTAAATGAAACTCCTGAAACTGACATACCCACTTTTTACTTGTTGTAAAGATTGAATTTCTTAGAAAATCGAGTCCTAAGATTACAGCCTTACCATTAACATGCACTTTATCTTATAAATAAAACAATCACTTAAAAGAACATTTTCACTTAATCAGACAGTCAAATAAATGACTTGCCTATTATCAAAGAAAAGCTATTCTTTTAAAGGAGACCCTCCCATTTAGTCAACCTGGCAGTCCCCCTTCCGCAAAAAATAATTTGTTACCGAAAACACATCGTCGATCCTGCAAAGCTTGTTTCCCGAAAAAGGCTTTGCACGGACTCTCGCTTTGTTACTTTCGCGGCTCGAAGCAAGTACACGAGCTTTCCCCCCCATTTAAAGAATGGACGATCGGTCTTTCGAGGCGGCCCCATAAACACTCCGCTCCTTCGGCAAGTGATTTTATCGACTCTGCTTACCTACTGCTCCGTCGCGGAGGACGGTCCGAGTTTTTCTTTACAGCATCGACCACCGACGAAGCCCGCAAGTTTCGGAAACCGCAGGGAAGAGTGATCGCGGAGCGGCCAAGTTGCTGGTATACGGAAAGCCTAAACTCCCGCAGAGCGGTTGTCTCTGCCGGCGCGCTTTAGTTTTGTGTACCGCGTCGTAAATTCCTGCGTGATTAATCAAGTACTTTATCGAGTTGTGGAAAGTACCTTACGGACTTTGCCCGCTGATATTTCTTGCCGCCTGCTTGCGATTTAGTCGCGTTGCAGATTTGTGTTGCATTCCTGAACTTTTTGTCTGTTTATTTATGTGCTTGGATTCGATCGATTGCACTTTTTAACAATTCGTGCTTTAGCAGAGTCTTTAAAATTGAAAATTGAAAAATTAAATGTTCCCTGAGCTAAACGTAAATTCGAAATAAAATACTTATAATTTTGATATTTAAATCGATTACGCAAATAAATTTAAAATAAAGAAAAAGTAAAGTGTACTTCGCGAATTAGTGCCATCAAATGTAATCGCTCAAGATGAAATGTAGCAAGTAGATAACTTCGTAATCAGATTGGCCACGTATTCTTGTCAAATCAATTATAAACTTCAGTCGTAATAACGACAGGAACATAGCAATGCCTTCAATTGAATAATAGACAATGGAAGTACAGCTTGCTAACTTTAACTAAGCTGCTTAGTCAAATGAAGTACGATAATTTCTCAGAATGTTAATTGTAAGTCTCATTCGTAAATTGGAAAAAAAAATAATTTTATATTTCCTGAGTGTCTAAATCCAAGATGAATAAAATTTTGTTGATCTTTCAAGTTTTAAGAAAACCAAGAGAGAAAAACAGAATTGAACTGAAAGGTGAGAGATGGAAAAAGCATAAAAATACACGGTCAAGAATAGACTTCAGTGTCCACTTATAATCCGATAAGAAGTGCAAGAGCTAACAGGTAAAAAAAGTTTCTGAAGTGAAGAATAAGGCGTACAAGTAAAACCGATAAAGAAACGGTAAAAGGAGCGTCGTAAAAAAATCATTGTACGCGGGAAAAGTCGGAAACGTCAGCAGGAAAAATATGTCAGGGTGGGAAAACATTATAAAGCGAGATAAAAGAAAATAAAAAAAATATGTCCGTGCTTGACTTATATATAAAAGTTCGAACATTGTCTTACAGAGTAATTAGAAAATTTACTTTCACTTTTTGAACCCTGAAATAATCATATTTTTTACTTGCGGATGTAAGTAAAGAAAATTACTGGAATTGACCATTTAGATGTGTATCAAAATAAAATTAAAGATTAAAGAAAAGGGTTAAAGAAAAAAGTTACGTATTTAAAATTAAATGAGCATGACTAAAAACCGTTGCCGGGCTACTTTAAAGGTATTCAAGTAATTTCTTTTTTTTAATGAAAGATTTTTATCCAAGTGTATACTAAAAAGTAAGAAATAAAATGAATGCTAAATAAAAGTTTAAGAGAGCTGTAAGTTATACTGTGTAAAGGTTCATTAAATATATCAATTTTTAAATTCTAATCTAGCATCACAAAGCATAAATAATTTTAAAAAATCCCGATTAAACATTTCTCATACTGATATAATAAATATTTTGAAGTACTTTGATATGAATTTCTCAAAGTACGCGGACAAAATTTTCGCGTAAAAATTTCTCGGAATTCATTTTAAAAATTAGCAGGAAATCGAGTAACCGGAGAACGCTATGCCATCTGGTCGTAAATTAATCATCATCAGACGAATTTTTACTTGAAAACTGAGCAAAAAGTATCCTCAAAGAAAAGTTCAATAGTTGCATGTGTATCTAAAATAATATTTTAGTATTAAAATTTAAAGATGTATTATTGTTATTATTGAATAAATTAAAATTAATTAATTAAATTAGACAATTTTTAGAAATTTTACAAGCTAAATATATTTGCGAATGAGGTTATATTCAACTGTTTTAAGGTTATATTCAACCCGACAGTGTAAAATTTAGACTCTTTTCGAGTAAATTTTAATTACATAAAATCTACAATATAATGATCTTACTTATCAATATTTACACAGAAATATGTATAAATATTGCACAATTAGAGTAAATATTATTCTAAAAGAGGCTAAATATTATCCAGAACATTGTCCTGCGATTAGCCTAATTTAGGGGGTAATTTTTCAGCGAAAATTCTCTCCGCGTACTTTATGAAAGTGCAGAATGCTACGAAGTTAGGAAAATGTTCAAGTTTGTAATTTTCATAAAATTAAGCCATTATAATTATCTGACCAAATGGCTTAAACGCTTGTAATTGCCTTGCCCAAAGTAGCAGAAAAGTGCTTAATGGTCAATTAAACTCGCAGCTTCCAGCACCGCACAGTTAATCAGCCGATAGTTCCTTACGGAATCAGCGGCTATTTTTATATCGCCTCAACAAGTCCGACTTCGCGCCCTTTTATTTATATAACTCAATAATTTCAGTGCTTTCGCTCCCGGGGCGCAGCGAAAAATAGAGCGCGGAAGCCGCAGAGAGAAAGAGTCTCTCGGCCGCAGAGGCGCGAAGTAGGCGGGGGGGAGGGGGAAGGCTTCTCTCTCCTCCGAGGGGTAAGACGAGCGAGGAGCGATGCCCGAAGCTGCCAGCTCTAATCTACCCGCGGAAAGTAAGTTACGAGATGCGGCAACGCCTCGGCTCGCGTCTGTTCCGGACGACGAAAGTTTTCGTCGGCATCCCTCTCTCCTTCCCCGCGACCGTTCTGCGTACGTGATTCTTGGGCACACGGAATTCGAGGTGAATATCGGCGAACTTTTTAGCTGGGCGGAAAAATTGATTAGCCGCTGTCTCTCGGGCTAATTAATTAGCTCGAAAGAGAGAGCCCGGCCGCAATTAAAACGTGATTTTCATTCGAAAGCTTTCGGCCGCGGTAATTATGTCGGGAAGAAGGGCCCCGCCGCCGCCGCCGAGTTTTATTGTTTTAACGCTGACAGAGTGGAAGTTTATTAGTTTACTGGTGAGGTCTATCGCGGACGACTAATTAATTCGCCTCTCGGTCTCGGGGCCGTCCTCGTAAAGTCGAGTCGCTTTAATAAAGAACGATTACCAGCCGTTCCTGCAGGAAATGGTATATAATGTTGCCGAGGGAGGGAAGCTGTTGCATTGTACTTGAATTGCCCGCGATTTGTATGTGCGTTATGCCATATTCGGAAATGCCGGGGCAATTTTACGAACGACTGCTTCCGCGGAGATTTATTTAGTCGCGCTGCTCGTACCGAGAAGTCAGGGCGACGAGCATTTTTTTTCAGTCTGTTTAAAAGAGTGGTTTATTATTGTGCACGAGTTAAAAATAAAAGCATCGTATTGTTATACTATTTTTAACTTATTTTAGTTTTCTAACCACCATCGTTCCTTGCATAATGAATTATTTACGAATATTGCATCCACCCGGTCGTCAATCATCTATTCCTGTCCACTTTGACAATCTAATTTCAGAGATCTAAATCTTGCCCAGAAGAAATCGCGTGGAAATGGAAACGCTTTTATCGCGACTAATAGCTGCAAAGTGTCACTTGGGCATATTATATTCTTAGAAGAAAGAAGATGGAACCTAATTTGAATATTTATAAGTTGCTTTAGAATCTTGTCACTTTTCTTACAGTGAAAGCTGCAAGTTGCTTTACAGAAGCATTAATTTTGTTGTTTGTAAAAACAATGGGACGTCTATCATTACATATAAATCAATCTAAATCGTACGTTATCCACAGAGTCAAAGTGCAAAGCAAAGTAAAGCTTAATTAAGAAGTTCAGTAATTGAATCGAAGCATTACTCAGCTCTCGATAAAAAACAAATTATTCAACATTAATTCCATCGCAAAAAAAGAACGTCCTCTCTCGAAGAGAGAGAGAGAGAGAGAGAGACTAAACGCGCAGCTCTGCGGTTGCATAACTTTTCCCTCCTAGGTATCTGCATAATCTATTTCCCATTTAGCGCGCTCTGATTGTTTCTTTCTCTGCCTGTATGCTTGCGCCTCGTGTGTCAGTCTCTTTTCATTCGGCCTCTTTGTCGTCCGGCGCCCCGACAATGCGAGGAATCGATGTACATACCGCGCCACCCTCATTCAGACCCCTAAGAATAATTGATTTTTATACACCCCCCGGGTTAATGAATGCGCTCTAATTAAACAGGCGATTGTGCGCGGACGAGGGCAGCGGGTTAATGCAGGGCGAGAGAAAGAGACCCTGTAATTAGCGGGGAAAATTTCAGTTTTAACCGATTAGACCTGTTATTGGCGACGAAATTTATGCGAATGTAGAAGATTTACGTTATTTTCTTTTTCTTTTATGTATCATTTTTTGGTTTGAAAGGAAAAAGTTTCTTAAACTTAGATAAGACCATGATATTTTTGAAGAATAATAAATTATAGCTATTTATTCTTCCTTCATTTATATAAGCAAAAGTGCATTACGTCAATTTTCCAAGCAGCGTGGTTCTGAACTTGACAGAGAAAGTACGTGTATCGATTGTTTAACCTTGTAATAAGCTTCCTACTTTATGCAAGCTATAAGAAACTTATTTCTTTTATTTTAGCAAGCGTTAACCTACAACAGACGTTATTTGCACCAAGATTTAAATTTTATTTACGTTGTTTCAAGAATTTTTAAACATTATCAGAGATTGTGCTAATTGTTTCACTGACAAATCATCGAATCGCGTCTTTCATTTACAATATAATTGTAGCAGCTTGAAAATTGTTTTTACAACTTAACTCTTTGTCATTGAAAAATCGTGCGATGTTCTTTAGTAATGACGAGTATTAAAACAGCCGTAAATGTTAACTGAAACTTCTTTTTTTAAAATCACTTTTCCGCATACGAACCCTCGACAAACTAAAATTCCGCACCAAATCTGACTAACGACGCAGAAAATTCGCATAGGTGGACGTCCATCTAGTTTTAAAATACCGACAGCTGCACCAACAACTTCGTCCAGCGCCCCATCCTTAACAACCGAATGAACGAACGAAGAGTCCGCGCCCGAAAGCAACTTTGTTCCGTCGGCGGAGCGACAAAAGGACGCACCGCGGGGCGCCGAGAGGATATACTTGTTTCAGCGAACGCCGTTAAAAGCGCTCGCGGGACAAAGCGAAAGGGAAATAAAGCGACGAATTTCGCGGCGGCGTTTTCTGTTTACAAAGCCCTTGTTCCCTTTAATTTTCTCGCAGCCCCGGCATCAACTTAACTCGTTTCGAGCGGCCGTACGTGCAAATATGTAAGTGCAGAGCGCGCGGCCGCAGTACCGAGCATTTACTTCCACTACTTGCCAATGATAACCTTTCTCTCTCTCTCTCTCTTTCTCTCTTTCTGTCCGTCCGTCGAGACGAGAGTGCAACGCACCGACCATTGCCGGTGACTTTTTTTTTTTTTATCCCGGTCGCTGCCCAGCGAGCGCGACAACAATGCCAAGCCACGACAATGCCAATCTTTGCATTAGCTAAATTAAAGATCACTTGAGCCGTCCTTTCGGCGAAGCTCTAATCCGGCGCAATTGGATTTTGCTGCGCGCTCGTTGGCAGACGCGGGCACTGATTTCTCGTCGACGCGCTGCTGCGGGGACTTGCCTCTATATATACTTCAACGCTGTCGATGCTTTAGGCCCTTGTCCGTTTTGTCCGTATTTTCCGATGCTTGATTTATTTTTAATGAAAATAAATGATTTTTACCTCGCGATTTTATTTCGCATCGAGACCGATCTTAAAATATCCGACTTCGTACGTTGCTTTTCACAAAATTTAAATGAAGTTAATTTGTGGATTTTCTTATTTACCTCTCCGTTTCCCAGAGCAGGCGGCACTCGCGCCAAGCTACAACGTCGACATAATACAGAAATCGAACGGAGCGCGCAGCGTATAAAAGATCAAATGAAATTTGTCGCGTCGAATGTTCCGGCCGCGGTGTGAAAAGCCCGCACGGCGTCCCGAATGGGTAACGCTCCAAATTCAATCTTCTAATGCCGTGCGACAGGAAATCTAAAACCAAGGCACAATGCGGAGAGACAGCGATGGAGGGAGTGTCAGGAGGGAGGAACGGAGAGGCCGAGAAACGGCGTCCTCAGACAGAGTCGTAGATGTAAAGCAAATAGTCGACGGTACGGGAGCGCGACGTAAACCTAATTTACTCGATCCCTTACGAGCGACGCGCAAATGCGCCGTTATACATACACATACGATTCGACGACATACGTCATTTATTGCGCGCGCGCCGCGTCCACAATGGCTGCGTGCGGGATTCCTATTGCGACGACGATCCTGTCGGCTATTTACTGCCTGGGAATCACTGAGCTGCAGCCTTGAAATAAGGGTCTTATACGTCGCGAGAAATTGCAGCTCGCAATATTCCGGCTGGGTCTTCTGGAAGAAATGTACAAGGCTATTTGAAGCATTTTTTTTCGAACGCGAGACCTTTAAAACTGGAGAATCGACGTTTCGAACTTTATTAATGCAGATCTTTGGATAAAAATGAGGATTCGACGTGTTCTCCGGCTTTTAATTTGTCCGCGACTGTCTTGACGCGTTAAAATTCGCGAGCACTTTTAGACCGAAAACAGGAGGTGAATAGATTCTCATCTTTGAGTTTAGATCCAGACGTGGGTCCGATTTCGCGCTTGGCCGAGTTTTGTTTTACGTGACAATAGATTGCAGCGTTGGTCTATTATAAGACGCAAATGCAATCTGACATTATAATGCATAAAGGCAAGTAACGTAATAATGCGCCCATAAATGGGGTCAAAAGTATATTGAAAACAAAATCGTAATCTGTAGGATACACTAACACGAATACAAATGTTATGATTATATGAGGAAATATTAATCTGTCCTTTCACATGTATTTTTGAATTCAATTAGATTATAATGGATAATTTTAGCATTCGCAGGATTTATTTAAAGGATTTACAAGTAATATTAAGAACGATATTACATATTGATGAGACGAGTGAAAGCATAATTTTTAATATATTATAAAGGTATACGAGCATAATTTTATAAAAAGTTTATCATTTGTATAATAATATTGTTAATAAATGCAGATCTCTTTTTTAAATTGTACAAATGTATTGAGTAATATTGATGCTGTTACTGGTTAGGTCTATAAAATAGTACCACGATTAAAATTCTTGGAAAAGAAGAGTGTTTTAGGAAAAATTACTATTCTCGTCTGTAACTCAAGGACAGTCTCTGAATCGGGGTGAATTTACTATACTTTATACCAAAATCTACTACAGCTTTAAGAATGTTTTATTATACATATATATTTCGTAATTTCGTTACAAGTTTAGGAATAATGGTAGAAAGTATAGTAATTTTCACCCTGACACAAAGACTGTTGTATACCGACGAGTATAGTAATCTTTGCTAAAACGCTTTTCTCCGTTTAACTTCTCTATTTTCCTAACAATATAACTACAAACAACGTAAACAAGCCGTCAATCGCGCAAATTTAACTCAACGACGTTTCGCTGTAACTGTAAAACAGCGAAATAAACCCCAACAGGCGTGAAAATAGACGTGACTAATCCGCGAAAATGCCCGCCGTCTTAAGACCAATCCGCAAAATTAGCCAGGTTGTAAAGGCAGAAGAGCGCCGAGGTGCTGCCACGACGGCGGAGAGGCTATCAAAGAAGAGGCGTCGATCTCGGAGCTACACTTGGCACCGCGCCCGCGCTAATTATTTTCGAACGAAAAAACTTTTCCTCGACTTTTGCCTCTCGCCTGGGATGCGGGGGGGGCGGCTCGACCGTCGCGAAGAGAGCTTTCGGCGAAACGACTCCCGATGCGACTTTTAAGGTCAGATGCTTTCGCGCTTCTTTGGGGAATTTTAATGGTTCCCCGAGCTGCATGAGAAGAGATTAGCGGGAGTGCCGGCTGAATATTCCCGGGATGAGTCGGCGATATTCCGCGCATAAAAATACAAGTTCCGTCAACGAGCAAAGTTATTTCCGATAGCTTAGAGAGAGAGAGAGAGGTTCGGGGGTTAGGCGCGCCGCGCTCCCGTTTAACGAGTTTTTATGTACTTTATAGTCTCTTGTTCCCTCGATCTTCGTATCTCCGGGCGATGTGCTTCTGCTTTTATTTGGCTTTCGCGATTTATTAAGAATGCGCTTATGCGTTATTCATGAGGCAGCCTGGCACGGTGACTTTGCTGTTTTTTTTTTTTTATATGCAAAGCAAAAAGATCATGCACGCGCTTTCTCTAGAGGATTTCGATATTTGTTTCTTAAGGCGCGACGGAACGCTTATCAGTTGTAAAACGTATCGCTGGTTAAGGTAAACATTTGCATTTTAAATGAATCAGTTTTGTTTAAATAATTTACGCGTTGCGGACAATATTTTATTGCGAAAATGGCACTTAATTTCGTTACATTTCTTTGAACGAACATCTCTGGGCTTATCAAAAGAAATCACATGATTTTCGATCTCTCGGCAATCGTTCGACATCGAACACGTCGAAGAACAACGAAACGATACAGAAGGAAAGTGCTGTGCACCTCAGAAATTTGTCCCAAAGAGTACAGTCGCCCGTTCGAGTTCGATCTTTAACAACTTACGAAACATCGGACGTTAAATCCCCGACACGCGAGAAATGTCTCTGCGATCGCTCGAGAAAAATTCTGCAACTCCGCTCCCGTCGCCGTTCCTCCCTCGGAGAAAAAAGGCACATCAGGCGTCACGTGCCCTCGAAAGTTTGCCGAATAATTTGCAGGCGAGCGGCGTTTATTTCTCGATAATTTACGTCTCTCTCTTTCTCTCCGCGTATTCCTCGCGTTTTCTCCGCGCGGGAAAGAAAAAGACAGCGGCGCGCCGAGAGTCGCCGGAGGAAAGCCGCGAAGAAAGGGGGCACGCGGCTGCAAAAACACGAAATTACACGAGAGATTTTTACGATTGCTTCGTGCCTCGCGCGTCTCTGTACGTCTCCGCGCGCGACGAAGATTAACGCCTCGTTCCGAGCTTACGGCTGTTTCTTTTTTTTTTTTCGTTACGGGCTCTCGCTACGTATATACGTAAATAGGCGAGAGGTCGGGACATTTATGAGGCGGCTTGATTACATTAGGCGCGCTAATCAAAAACCTATAAAACGCTGCGGCCGTTTAGTTAGTCCGTAAATATCTCTTCATTAAGTGGCGCCGTTCCGCCCTGGCAATTGATGGAAATTCTATTAAGCGTTCGTTAGTCGCGATTGAGGACTTTGCGTTCCCTCTTCTCTCTCTCTCTCTCTCTCTCTCTCTCTCTCTCTCTCTCTCTCTCTTGCGCCAGCTTCCCTTCCTCCGTCAATGATAATTTAGAAAGCGTACACGCCCCGAGGATGTACAATGAGAGCGCGAAGGAAAAAAAGAGACAAGTCCGATCGAGCTGTTAGTCTTTTTAATTGACTAACGCGCGCGCTGGACGCTGCTTGCGTTACTGCGAGGCGCTCGGTAATAATTAAATAAGATTCTCGGTCGAGCGCAAAAAGTCTGCGATCGATTATCGAGACGTCGTAAGATATATATTTTGCAGGCCGAACTCTCTCGTTTCGATGCATTTTTGTCGAAACTCGTTAATGTATTCGAAAAAATTGGATAAGCTATATGCGTTTTTGTGAGTACAAGTGTCCGATTCAGAATTCGACACGAGACGAAACAGATGCTAAAATTTGCGTAGAGGTAAAAAAAAAGTTCGTCGCTAAATCAGCGCGAATTCGATGCATAAAAAATTTACTGCGCGCTGTAAATTTTACGAGGATAAAGGGAAAGTAAAAATTTTTGCCCAAAGTTGATTTTACAAAAGACGAAAAATCTTCCGTTCGTAAGTAATGATTTTTTTTGTATTTGGTTATTTAGTCAAAGAAAAATAATTGCCTGTAAGTCTGTTACGCAAGAGTCGGCCACGCAATCAGTATATTTTTTTCTATCACATTGTTTGACACTTTTATCACTTCTTACTTATTAATAATCTAAAAAACTGCATATATCGGCTGCATTATGTCTGACGTGTTACGTAAAGAAAGTTGCCAACAGCTATGGGTCACACAAATAAGAACGCTTTCTAAACAAGGCGGTTTGAAAATCATATATGCGAATTCGAAAAGTGAGGTGAACTTGTGCAATAGAATCCTCTTAAAAATTCCGTCGGATATATTGCTCAAAATAGAATCGAAGAATTCGTTTTG
Organism: Ormyrus pomaceus; assembly: GCA_900474385.1. NCBI lineage: Eukaryota > Metazoa > Arthropoda > Insecta > Hymenoptera > Ormyridae > Ormyrus > Ormyrus pomaceus. The sequence continues at coordinate 4,928 of UCOM01002949.1, read as the reverse complement.
GTAATTTATAGTCGGGATTAAAGCTTTCTACTCGATGCGTAGTTATATTTTAGATATCGAATCGAATGAGCAGCATTTTCTCGAGGTTGAAATTACAAAGCTGTAATTACAGTTATTTGCTGTTATTATTGATCAAGAATAAATTGATATAAAGATCTATTTAATCGGCCTATGTGATCGATTTAATCGTGAAGTAATGAATAGACTTTGAATAATTTGATTGCAAGCCTGTTGCGCATGAATTAATTGTTTTTCAAAAATCTTTTAAAACCGAATCGTTTTTCATAAATAGGATTTTCGCTTGGAAAGGAAAGCTTTGGAAAGGAAAGCTTTCGCTTGCTGCAAAATTGCCAATACTTTCGTAAATAATTTTATAAAACAATTTCGAAGAAATAGCAATTTATTATTCTATTCCATTTTTCTCTCGTATATTTTATGAACTTCATTATAAGCTTCAATTATTTTCAACTCATCCGTAGTAACAAAATAATAAATTGTACATTCTTTGTAAAAGTTTCGCAGTAAGACAAATGTCAAAATGACTGCTTTCTTAAATATTTTTAGTCGATTATTTCCTCGTAATTTTTTATACAGATCTCGGAATATCAATCATACCGGGAAACATTACGCTTTCCCACCTATTTCCTTAAATAAAAAAAAAAAAAAAAAAATTGCATATTACTTTTTATCACCGAGCAATAAAATCATAAAACGATCCCAGCTAAAAACAGCCTAATCGGCCGATCAGTCACCACTATTATCAGGCGGCTCAACGATCTCCCGATAAATGACGCCGCGAAAATCAAGACTTGGCTCGCCAAACCTGCTCCCAAGCTCCTCCCCGACCCCGCCGCATATTTCGGCTCCCCCGAACTTTATTATTTGGACCGAAAAACTCGTACTACACGGCGACGTCGCTTTCACACTTTGAAGACTCGCTTCCTTTCATCCGTGCCAAGGTGAGAACTTCATCAAAATTCTCGTTTCAAGTCCCGGCAATAAACTCATCCGCGCCAAGTTTGAACAATGAATTGCCCCCCCCCCCGCCCCCCGTTTATTTACACTGCCCGCAAACGGAATATACCGCGGCTGCCGAACAAACGAACATACACACTGACAAAACACCTACCGCAATAAGCAGCTGCGTTCCTTACGAGCTCCGGGCCGATTCTTCTGGAAGTCGATCTGGCGGCGGGGCTCGGCGGCCCGATCCCGGCCTCGGCGGCATCCTCCCGGCGATCGTCGCCGATCATCACCGGCGGCCCATTCCGCAGGTCGTTGTGCGGCCGCCGGATTTTTTGGTAAGCCGCCGCTCGATCGTATGCTAATGTGACACGTAAGGTCGCATGTTAGTCGCCGATAATCCCGCGAGCTGCCGGGCTTTTCATGTATACGAGCCACTGTCAGTCGTAGATGATGGCGTTTTGAACGCTTTCGAGGCTCTCTCCCTGCGTGCAACGAAATTTTGCAGCCGGGTGGGCATCGATTTTTTTTTTTTTTTCTTTTTCGGGAAATATATTATGAGTTACGGAGGTGTGTTGTGAGCGGTGATTGCAAATTAGCACTGAACTTCACCTAGTTTACAAAACGCGCGGCAAATTATGCGATTTTCAAGGTCCGCGATAAAAGACTTAATTGACTGTATTAAATTAATTGTATTAATTTATGGATTGCATAATGAAAAAATAATTGAATTTCGAAGCGATAAATTTACTTGTAAAAGAGATAAAACACGCCACTTTGAAATAATTATATTAATTAAACAAGTTGATTGTAAATTTCGATGCTTTATTTTACAAACTTGGGAGAAATTTTATTTTATTATAAAAGCACCAGCTTATCGTGACGAAAAGTAAAATTATTAGGTTTGCAACGGTTGATTTAAATTACTTTTACGCGTAAAAGAATATTAGCTTTAATACGCAAAATAGAATTTCGACGCGTTATTAATTGTGAGGTATCACGTGAGAAAGGACTATTTACTTTAAAACGTAGAATTTAATTTTTGTTTAAATTAAAAAAAAAACACTTGTAATTTATCCAAATTTATCAGGAACACTACAATCTGCTTGATTTTGAGTAAATAAAAAACTTAAAAATTTCTTTTACTTTTTAACTCGACCTTTCGAAGTAAAACATCCGCGAAGCAAAAAATTTCGCAAGACGTCTTGAACCCGGAGAAAAAGAATTGATTCGCCTTCATCTAAGAGTGACAGCCTCGCCAGAAGAAAGAAAAATCAAGGCATTCCTTGGCAATCTGCAAATGTGCCTTGGGTCCCTTTGGGCAACTTACTCAGAAAAAAAGCCCGAAGCTTTCGGTCTAAAAATCCGGCCGATTTCAGGCCGACTCCACTTCTCTTTGGCGTCTCATCGGCCAGAAAAGCTCGCCGTAGCCGCGGGCGAGCTTTCGTGTGACAAAAAAGCTCCTCTTCACTCTCTCTCTCTGAAAAGGGGGTAAAAAGCAAGAGAGAGAGAGAGAGAGAGAGAGCCAGAGAGAGAGAAAGTAGCACCCACACACGTGCCTCTCCGCCTGAATGGGCAAGCAATTACCGGACGAGGAGAGGCTCCGTCATAAAGAAACAAGGAGAAAAAAAGGCTCGATGCTTGAAACCGGGTACACTGCACCTAATGTATATGTATAATTAATCGGCCGATATCGCGGCCAACGTTTGATTTTCCCGGCCGACTCGCGAGAGAGAGAGAATGAGAGAGAGAGAGAGAACGCGTCGAAAGCGCGCGGGGGCCGAGAGCGAGCGAGCGGAAGCCCCCGAAAAGCCGTCCAGCCGGGTTCGCGATGCCGAGCGCACTGAAATCCGGGCGCTCTTACTAACGTCAATGGTGCATGCGCGGTACTATCTATGATGCTAACTGTGGTCCCGCTCGCTCTCTCTCTCTCTCTCTCTCTCCCTCGCTCGCGCGCGCACGTCTGCCTTCTTTGTGCGCCCGTCCTACTCCTCCTCCTTCTCCGCCTCCTCCTACTCCTCCGCTCTTTCTCCCCCTCCCTCTCTCACTCTCTCTCTCTCCCTGTCTCGCTCGCTCGGCCGCCTTCGCGGACTATTTCTTTTCGGCCGCGTGTCTCGAGCGACACCGGAAAGACACGGCGAAGGGTTTTACATGGACAGAGCCGACGTGCCCCCATGCACCTCCGAGGAAAGACGGACTGCAGCTTTTCGAGGGAAGGGGGGGGGGGGAGTATCGGTAGGAGGGGAGACTCGTCGGTGCTTTTGGAGCTTTTTACCGGTGGGAGGGTAAGAAGTGGAGCTTGCTCGCTCTAATTGTTATTTTTATAGGGGATGGAACTGGGCGTTTCAAGGGTTATTCCGTAAACGACCGTGGCTTAAAACGTACTCGTTGTATGCAATATTTTTTCGCTGGGTAACAGCTGGAAAATTGAAACAAAAGTTGTAGAACTGATAGAATCGTCAATAATTAAAGCAAGTTTCTTGCGGAGAGTATTGTATGAATTAAGGGACGAATGTAGACTGAATGCTATTAGTTTAAATCTCATTTTTCGTTCACAACGTTTCAATTAAAATAATTAGTTTTCTTTCGCGCGCGTAATTTCTAAAAATACACATTTCGCGTTGAAATTGGTCAGAGTTCAAAATTAAAAAGGTGCTTTTTTATAATTCATGAAAATGTAGTCACAAGAAAATGTCAAAGGCCCAAGTTTTCGCGCTTTACAGTCTGTAGTATGATTAATTACAGTATCGCACTTTATTTTCAAACAACAATTAAAAATTTTATAAACCGTGAATATTAACTCAAAGAATAATAAAATTCTTTGAAGAGGAATAATTTAATTTTTCTCGGAAATATTATATTAGTTAATTAAACAAAGTGGCGTCCTCCCACTCTAATAGAAAGTAAACCCAATTAATTAAACATGTTGCTTTCTGATACGAGTATCAAACGCACTATTTTTACTCCTACGCACAAAGTAGGAAGTTTTCCCAGATACGCCGACGTTGTATTTAAAATAATCAGCAAATAGCTATACATCGCGTTCGAGCAAACAATCGCTTAAGATTGTCTTTTATCCGCTCTCAATTAAGTATTTAAACTCGCGAATCCAAGTATCAGTGTAAAATCACTCTCGAAATGCACCGCGAAAACTTTTCGGCCCCTGAACAGTTTTCCGTTAAAAAATTTTCCGAGCCTCGCGTCAGGCTTCAATGAGTCCGCGACAATGCGAGATTTTCCGACACTTTAATTTCGCAAATAGTCCTCAAGAAGGCGGGAGGGGGGGCTGTTCGTTCATTGTATATTTTTAAGCGCGCGCCGTCTTATTAAAGGCAGAATGGGAATTCTCGCGACAAAGCGAAGGGACCTAAAGCATCGGTCGGCGGGGGAGCTTTCGCGCGCGAGAGAGAGAGAGAGAGAGAGAGAGGCCTCGCGCGCGCGCTAAAAAAGTTACGTCGTCGACCGAAATCCTCCTCATTTCGAAGAAAGGCATTTTCAATTGCGAGCCGCGAGGCACAATGCCGCGCAGCAGTTCTCCTCCTCCGCGCTCGGAATTTCGGTCGACTTTAAAAAACAGCTCGAGGAAAAGCTTAACGTTTTCAATTCAGACAATGAGAGCAGCAGCGGCGGCAGCAGCAGCAGCAGCAGCGACGGCGACGGCGGCGGCGACGGCAGTGGCAGGGGGAGAGAAAGAGTGGAGCGCGGATGCACCGGCGCTCGATCTCCGCCGCGAGGGGGGGGATGGAGGACTGCGCGGGCGCAGCAAAGTCACGTAGCTCATTCATCGGACGCTAAGCGGCGAGCTGATTTTAATGCCTCCCTCCCTCCCTCTCTCTCGCCGACGGAAATGCGTGCTCGCCTCGTGTAATGGCGTTTTTAGCCCCGAGGTTCGGCGCTGCGAAAGTGCACCGGGCGGGCCTGGAAACTCGCCGGTGATTAGGGGTTGGAGGGGGGGGAGGAGGGGG
>UCOM01002948.1:0-21483 GCA_900474385.1 Ormyrus pomaceus | reverse complement strand
TGCGTCTATTCTGTGTCGGGCTGTGGGATATAATGACGGCGCTGAGCGCAGGAGTACCCACAGTCGGCAGTCTCAGACCTGCACGAGAACCTTGCCCCCCCTCATGTTAAGTTTGTAAAAATTATACTACCTGGTCATGGCCTAAAAGTTAATTACTATAAAGGCCAACCCTTCGGGGAAAATATTGAAAAAAAAAAAAAAAAAAAAGATTCTTGCCCTTTTGCCTACGTGGCCTTTTTCATCCTTCTCGGAATCCTGCTTAATTTCAAAGATTCGACCTCTTCTCTATATATTATGTGTTCAAATTTTTTAGCGTTATAAAATTTAAAAACCCTACGAGATCAATTATTTGTAAAACAATTAAGCTATTTTTCTTGGTATTCGAAAAAAAAAATTTGAAGGTTTACAATCCAAATTCGAAAAGAAAAAAGATTTTAATTTTAATTAAAGTAGTGATTGTTTTTTACTTACTTCATTTAAAAGTATTAATTTTATACAAATTAAAAAATTAAATTAAAAAAATAATTTTTTAAAGACAGAAAGGTTTCATATTTTTTTTGGGAAAATAAGTAAGGTTGAATATGGGTTTGATATGGGTACCTGTAGTTTCGTACTCCACGCTCTTAATAGATTGTTTGACATCTATATGTTTTATAAGTACCGTAAAGTAGTCATAAAATAAAAAAAAAATTGGTAAAAAAAATTTTATGGTTCATGAAAAGTGAACGGTGCAAAACTCAATCGCAGTACACGTACAGGTTACTCTATACACGATTGCCTTACATACATGCACCCTTCTTTAATTTTAATGTAAACAATGATAACAAAGGATAATAAAGCGGTCACGAAAAATGATTCAGTAAGATACCATTAACTACAACAAAAACAAACAAAGAATGTTACTGTTTAATTATTAAAAAAATTACGATATTTAAATCAGGAAAGCTAGGTTCATATTTAAATCTAAGCGCTCTAAGCGAAGTTAGCAGCTTTCATGCAATTGGTCAAATGAGTTCACTACATATAAATGTGCAAAAATCTGTTGTGTAGTCTGCTGTCAGCTCTCAGTTGTCTAATTATCACGATCCTTAAGACCACGTGTGCGACAGCAGTACTTAACAAGAACGTAACGACGATATCAAAACAGGGAGAGGTATGACATTACCTATTAAACTATTTTTCTCATCTGCAGCATCAAGTCTCAAATGTAAATAAGAACAGAGTTTGAGTTTTTCATACATAAAAAAGAAATATGTCGAGTCATGCGATATATCGTCTAAAAAATCTAATCTACGCAGCTTTTAATTGAGTTCGTATCGTTGAATGTCATTATTATATCCTTGAATAATTAACTTATTTTTTAAAACTAAGTTTGCAAAGTTCGACTTCTCGTGCTTGTCTTCCGCGCGCGAAACGTTATCATTTCTTGCATTTTTAACGAGTGTGCACGAAACACACGAAAGCTTATTTGGCATACTTTTTTAAAAAAATAATGTATATTGGAACGTGTGCGAGGATCATTCTACAAAGCTGCCCTAAGCGTTCTAGTAGGCAACTTTGGCAAAATGATGTAATCGTTTATACTTGTTTCTAATCACGATTTTGTGTTATTTTAGACTGACAATGCTAGTGAAACAAGTTAGAACCCTTGGCACAAAAACTTTTGGATATTTCATCTCAAGAAAAAGTATTCACCAAAAGCTCAGTGGCGATGTCAGTGAACAGTTTGAACCAGTTCAGATTAAAATGCCATGGGGTCATGTAGATGGTAAACGATACACTTTGTTTTATTATAGTATCATAATTAAATTATTTTACATCTTCATTTGAATATTTTAAATGCAGGTAAACTATGGGGTTCAAGAGACAAACAACCTTTACTGGCAGTTCATGGATGGATGGATAATGCAGGTACCTTCGACAGCATTGCTCCTTTGTTGCTGAAGAATTCTTCAATTCTTGCAATTGATTTGCCTGGTCATGGGCTGTCTAGTTGGCTTCCAGCAGGTATCCCATACAATGAACAAAGATATTTTGAAACAATGAGAAGAATAGTTAAGTATTTTGGATGGGAAAAAGTAAAATTGCTTGGCCATTCAATGGGTGCCATATTGAGCTTCAATTATGCAAGACTATTTCCAGAAGAAACACAATTTGTAATTAGTATAGATGCCTTAGTACCATTCCCAAACAACCCATTGAGGCAGTCCCAAATAGAAGCGAAATCAATAGATAGATTGATAGCTTATGAGCAGAAATTTACAGACAATCCTCCAAGCTATCCAGAGGATGTGGCAATTCAAAAATGGCTTACAAATACAGTATTCAAATCTCTAGATGTACCTTCTGTAAAGACATTAATGATTAGAGGTACTAAACGAAAGGCAGATGGTACTTATTATTACACTCGTGATTATCGTTTGACTCTAGGTTTCGATAATAATTATTCAGATGCAGCAATTAAGGCAATGATACAACTTGTCAAATGTCCTTATTTTGCAATTATTGCAGATAATGTTGATACTTCACCGAATAGGCAAATGTATTGGAAAACTTATGGAAGTGCTTTTAAAGAATGTAATCCAAACTTTAATATGGTTCATCTTCCAGGAAATCACCATTTACATATGATAACTCCAGAACCTTCTGCAAATGAAATTAATGCATTCTTGGAAAAGTATGATATATGAAACTAAAGTAATAAATAGGAAAAATTGCTAGATGAATTTTAGCTGTCTATAAAAATTTAACTTATACATTGTCTTTCACAACTAAAAGTAACAAAAAAGACGTAATTATAAATTATATTATTTTTATTGTAATATTCTAATTAAATGAAGGCTGATTCAAATGTTTATTTAATACATTCTGAGCACTTTTTTATATGAATGCAATAGTTTAAGAGAGATGCTGGTAATCTCAGAGCACAATATTTAAAAAATCAAATATATTTTGTTATAAGAAAAATATTTCAATTATGTACATAGGACATTATTGAAATAATGAAACTATCTATATCAACTGCCAGGTTCTTTAAAAAGAAGCTAGGCTTGATATTGACATTGATTTTGTATACTCATTAATACTAGTATTTTAGATCATATTTTTGAAACTTTGTAAAATTATAATTCCTGTAATTTATGTGAGGCAAACTTAGGTGTGTTTATATAAGGCTTGTATATTTTTAAACAACAATAATATAATTAGTATTTAATAATTAATTAAAAATAAAAATTCAAAATGAAATTTTGTACATTTTATTTTCATTATTTTAAGTTAAAGCATTAAATTAAACATTCAAAATTTATTTATTTTGATTTTCAATGTCTGCATTCTTCAAATGAATTTTTAAACTTCCGGTTACGATTTTTCCGATGTTTCTTTCAGTTTAGAAAACGATTTTCTTTTTCCTCACAGAAAGATTGAGTTCACAAATCACATATTTTCAAAAGTTTTCAATTGTCTCTTTCATGTTGCGGTTAAATTTTTTATTAATTTATAGTAAGAATGTAAAAAGCATTGAAAATTGTATGCTTCAGAATCAAATCTTTAATTATTAAATTTTTAATTTTATAATGAAACTCGAAATCTTATCGCAAATTTCAGCAATTATCTCTAGGTATGCGATTCTTAAAACCATCGAACGATAATCGCTCTCAAAAAACTTGACTGTTATCATTTATCATTGCGAAAAGAATGACCAAGTTCAATTTAAAAATCCAAATCAGCGCCTCTAGCGTCGAAGCAATTTCGCGCAAGCGTGGAGAAACAAGCTGCTGCGCCGCAGCAGGTAGCAGCGCTGGCACTCTCAAGTTCGTACTCTCCTTGTCTGGGAGCAAAGATGAGTCGCTCTCTATTCTTCTTACGCACAACGATGACGAGCAGCAGGCGTGCACATGAGCGCGAGTCGTGTGACGCAAGGCTCGCGTGATCTGCCTGCGAAGCCTCACTACTGGTCACTTTGCTTTTCGCTAGCTCCCTCCTTCTCTCTCTTTACTCTCGCGGAGCTTTTCCCTCTCGCTCGCAGCGGTTTCAACTCCGGCTATTTTTCTCCTTCTAAGGATTCTGCATCGATCGTTAAGCGCTGTTCAATTGAAAAACCTTTGGCTTTTCTTCGGAAAATTATTACTTTACATTGATTGTATTGCGGAATTGGCAATTTTAAAAATAGGTTGCCTCGACAATTTGAAAAAATGTTTAAATGGATGCTCCGAGGATTTGGGAAAACGTAGGCGAAGGGACATAGTTTTTCAACCACGAATAAGCCGCTTACTTTTTGCGCGTACTTTACAAATCATTGAAGCGTACCACGTGACAGCTGGTTGCACTCGTCAGACTCTAAGCGCTTTTCTTCGCCGCAGGTACATGTGTACCTGAGTGCCAATTCAAAATTGAGAACGAGTATAAGTATTCTTTAAAATAATAGTTTCATTCGAAAACATTTTAAAATAATTCTCTGTCGACTACAATCGTAAATTTAAAGTTCGAAATTGTAGAGAATTATTATCCTGTTGACCCAATTGATGTGAAGAATTCTAAAAAAGTATTAATTCATATTGGATATTTTACTTTTCTATCGATACGTACAATTTCTTTTTACCTAATATCGATTAGAATCCATTATCATCAAGACAGTAAATTTTTTCAAACTGCTTTATTTCTGAAAATTCGAATTTACTTGCATGGAATTAATATTTAATCTGCAGAAAAGTAGATGTGTTTAATTTTTTGTGCACGAAAAGCTTGAAACGCATATGTATCAGGTAGAGTTAAAATACAAGCTTGCGCGAAGAATGCAATCGATCAATTGATCTGGCAGTAGGTATGAGAAAAGCAAAAGATTCTCTACTGCCGTTAGGATAGAATTTAAACGGCTCTGTGCTCCACTGTGCTAGCTCACCCCCCGCCGACAGGGTGCAGCTGCAGGCTGCAGTCGTCATTGGTAATTCGCATTAGCCGAGGCTCGTCGGCTCGACTCCTCGCTTCGGTGGCTCTCCGCTCGCGGAGTCGAGCTTAAGATAGGAGGGGCGGAGGGGGCAGACGACGCAGGTCTACTCTCTCTATAGCAGGCGCCGCAGCTGCAGATCGTTCGCTACCAGTGGCGCGCTCGCTCAGTCGCGTGTCGTGTCGCCTACACAATTCCTCTGCGCAGCGCAGAATACGTATTGTTTTCCCGAGCCCAGCTGACGGAGCGACCTTTGCTGCTTGGCCATGCCTCGTCGTCGTCGTAGCCACCGCCGCTGAGTGTACGTGTCAGTGTCGAACTTTTAAGGTTATAGAGCGAGCCAGCAGAAGTACCTGCAGCAGCAGCTTTTTTCGATCCCCAAGCCAAGAGAATTCTTGAGGAGGCTCGAACGCTTGGCTCTCTACTGCTTTCGCGAGAGGACAAGACTGGACTTTTTAAGCCGTTTTTTCTAGAGTGCCGGATTCGTCAAAAGCTCCGACCATGTCGAACTCAAACTCGAACTTGAACGCCAACAATTCCAATGCAAACAACTCGAATTCAAACTCGAGGAAAGCGGAGAGCGAACACCACTACACGCCGCCCACGTCGGATACCATCCAGACGAAGCCCTTCCCCATCAGAGGTACATTAATGATTATTTCCTCACTCGCATTGTTTACCTAACTTGCACCGATATCGGGTGAAAAGATATACCGAGCTGCTCAGTTTTGAGGTTAGAACGATCGCGGAATCGGTCCCCTCGTCTCTCCCGTCATGCGCTAAACAACACTCGCCGAAGCGTTTTTCACCTCGGGATTGAGCGTTCACATTTGGCTGCTTAATTTGCGCGTTAAACGAAACTTTGGTAGTCGTATTAGGTCGGATATTATTCAATCGATCCTCAAGGCTACTGTGCCGTGGGATTTTGAATTCACAAGTTCTTTCATTCAAAAGTGTTCTAGCAAGCACACTCGGATCATTCTTTTGTTTATTTTGATTCGAAATTTTACTGTTCACGGCAATATTTTCACTTTTAACGAAAGTCGACCCTCTTAATATTAGATTTGGGTACCTTCATTCAGTTTTAGGCTTTTGAAATATCGCCATGTAGTATTTAATTGCAATTCGTCTTTACCCAAACGACAGTTTCTGCTGACGCGTTAAAATTTTATTTTTGACCTAATTAACGTCTGCTTGTTTATTTTCCAGACTAATTTCTAGATATTAAAGCAGATACTCGTTTTATCGATCATAATCTTAGTCATTTACTTCTTAAAATTTAAAATGAGGCTACATTATGTCATTAATTTGAAAAGAAATCTTGTTTGTAAAAAACATATTATATTCCCTCAATTAAGATACTATTTTTGATGTCTCATATTTAATTATGATAAAAATTTCATAATTAAGTGCTTAAACAGAGTTAAAAAAAAGCAATAACACTCTGCAAAATTTTGCAAGAAAAAATCACGAAGCAACTGTAGTGGCAATCAGAGAAAAGTGCGATAAGCTTTGAGTACACTGAAAATGACTACTCGAATCCCCGCTCCGACTTTTTTTTTTTTTTTTTTTTTTTTTAACCAAAATAACCGTGGAAGTCGTAATGACAAAGTTACGAGCATCGCGTCCGCTTTTTTTGCAGATTATTCGACACGAGTCGCGGCGCCGATATTTCTTCTTTGTCGAGCACAAATTTTTTGCGCAATCGCGAGAACACAAAAGCGGGATCGTGGCGCCGCCTTCAACTTATCTATCTCTAAATATGTTTGTCCGTCGTATCTCTCTATTTTTTTTTTGTTTTGTTTTTTTTTCGTGCGATCGCTGTGCTTATTTTACAATTGATAAGACGCCGATCCATAAATAAATGTACTGTACGAGCGCGAGCAGAAGTGTCCGCGCAACTGGATTTTTCAGCTGGAATTGTTATTTTGGCGTGTATTGTAGTGGCGGCCGCGAGGCCTCGGAGATGAAGTGCGCAAAGAAGCGATAAGATCTGATATCGCGAGGTCCGTTGTATCTGGCTGCGAAAACAATATATTGCTGAATTCTGTAATTATGGACTTTGGCCGCCAATCGACTTACATTTTATCGGGAAGTTTTGTGAATGTTTTAATGTTAAGAGGAAAATACGCAAAGATAACGACAACCAATGCATTAATGATTGATGGCACTAATTTTTACGCGACAACTGTAAAACGTGCGGAAAAATCGGTCGAAGCTATTTTTGGTATACAATAATTAGTATTGCATATAATACTACAGTAATTTACTGGTCATCTTAACAATAAAATGCTCGTAAAGTTTTTGTATCTCTACGAGATTTTACATAAACTGCCTTTACCGCAAGTTGACCATTTTAAGTAACATCCCAATATTGGCAAGGTTATTTTTTTTCAATCGGTGTACACAAAACCCGCAAATAAGGTTCCGGATAAAAAAAAAAAAAATTCCCGAACACAGAGTAAAAATGTTAAAAAGAGCTTTCGATTAATTACAATGTTCAATACGTAGATTAGAAAATATTGCTTGGCCTCGAGGATTTTCGCCGAAAGACGAATGGCTCTCTCTCTCTCTCTCGCATCCCCTGCACGAGCGCCGAGCCCGACAGCACTTTGGACGCGATCGGCGCGTAATTCACCCGAGCCTTTTTAATTAACTGCCTTCGTCCGCATTAACTTTCTTCACCGGACACCTGTTTTCTTCCCTCGTCCGCTGAACGTCGCAGAGGAGCTCGACCTTCGCTCCCGGACGGACGATAAAAGCGCTAAAGACTTGCAGACGGTCCGATTGGATTTTATCTGCGGACGTCGCATGTGAAATTGATTGACGGGCGCGCAATACAGTGTTTATTGGAAATTGACGGGGTTGGAGCGCTTCACCCGCGACGAATCGCCGCGCAGATAATTGTTCGTACGCAAATAACTGAGAGGAAACTTTCGCATTAGCCGAAATCAAGTTTTATTTATATAGCCGCTCGATAATCGATGGCTCCTCCGTTGGCGGTCTGCGAAAATTGAGTTTAAAGTGCAGATCGAATGCAAAATTCACTCTTCGGTGTCAATCTCGGGGGCGAAATGTGGAAATTTTCTTCCGAACTATATAAAAGAGCTCGACAAGATTCCGTTCCGAGAAAATTTTATAAGATCTTTTGAAAAAGTATAAAGTGTACGAAGAAAAATTTCCATTAACGTAACGACGATCTTATCTTCTTATTATCTCAGGACTAATTGTTAATACGAATTATAATCAAATGTATATAAATTGCATAATTCGGATAATAAACGGGTTCCGGCACGTTCCGCGGAGTGTGGATTAATCTTTTTCTTCTTTTTTTTCTTCAACGACTTTGTCAAAATTTCCACAGACCTTTAGAAAGTCGTATAATCCTCGCATTCTTTCTCGGCAATGTCAAACTTGTTTAGACGCGGTCGCGCGGCAGCCTGGAAAAAGCTAAAATTTCCAAAGCATTCTCCACAACACTCAAACCCGGCGAGCAATCCCCGAGCGGGCGGTAAACCGTGTCAAAGTACACTTACCGGAATTGACAATAGCTACATGCTCGCTCGGCGCGGGCGTTCGAACAGGTGCAGGTGCGCTCCGAAGAGCCTCTACGCGTCCATTAGCGGCTATGCGAACGACGCGCGCGCGGGATATCCCGGCGAAAATGTATGCGCCTCTCCCGGCGGGCAATTACAATTGTAAATCGCGCCGTAATAGCGGTTCTCTCGTCTTTCTCGAGGGGGGAGGGAAAAAAAAAATATATGAGGAGCCTCTCGTTCGGCCGCGAAAGATGAACGAGCACTTGTTCGGCTGCGGAATGCCGAGTTTTGTAATCGAAGAAGTTCGCGAGAGAGGAGATTGCGAAAATCAAGTTAAGGCTTAACCTTCCAGCCGATCTATTGTGGCTATTTGTAATCTGACTTTGACAGCTGCTCGCCGATGGATTTAAAACTTGTTTGGGAATGCGCGGTGGCTTTAAATCTCGGCGATTTAATAAAACAAGTCAAAGTTGCATTCTTTGTTTTCGCTTTCAAAAGACGCTACACTGTGAGGGAATCTTTTTTCACGTAGAAAAGAATATATTTCCAATTGTCTGTTTGTTTTTCAGTATTGACAGATTTGTTACTTAAGATTATATCTATGTCCACCTTTTATTTACAAAGTCTAATGTATTCATTCCTCGCTTCTTTATATTCATTCAGCAAAATAACGCGGAATATCGATTTTGATTATCGTCTAAACATGAAAACACCTCATCTATTTTATCAGCGCTACTATCTTCACAATCCTCAGATCTGCCTGTATTCATTCCAGGCTAGAAACATATATACGTTCAATATTTACGCAACATTTTTTAAACGCAAGAAGGATAGTATAAAAATATGTACGCGAATGAAATGAAAGCTTTTACATTTCCATTAAATTACGTTTTAAAAAATGAACGTCATTCGTATTTGCAAAAAAGATTTCTTGCTTCGGAATAAAAGATTTCCGAATTGACTTTACGTCGAAACTTTGACGGAAAGATGATTAATTTACACATCTGATTAAAGTAAATATATACCAATTAAATTCCGATTTTAAAAGTGCAACTTTGAAAGGCAAGAAAAAAATCGACATTTCATAGCTCGCGCTAACAAGGCGCAAATGGAGATTGCTATTGCTATCGATCGTCTCTCCGAGCTACGCTTCTTACGCTCCGATCGAAATATTGCGAGGCGCGCGACGCGATGACGGATCAATTCGCGGTGCAAGTCCGTTCGAACCGTATATATATACTGCAGATAGGCCATCCGGCAAATTGCCCCGCGCTGCGAAATCTTTTTCCAAACCAGATAAAACCAGAGAGCCTCGGAGATGATAGTCGCGCTTTTTGCTTTTTTTTTTTTTTTTTAAGTAAAACTAGTCTGCGGCGGGGGAATTTTTAAATTGCTTCCGAGCTCTTAATTCGAGCGCTTCGTACGCGCTTCGATTTCATGCTACTAGTCGCTTATTTAAATTTATGCATGTATGATTGAATGCTAAGTCGTCCGAGGTATATATTTAGACTTATTTGTACTGTGCACCAAATTGCTGCATACGGTAAAGAAATAGATCTGTATAAAATCTGTGTAAAATCTGTAAATCTATATACTTGTACAATTACAATTTTGTATTTGAAAATTTAAAAAACCGAATATTAAAGTGCTTAGTGGTAGGTTTAAAAGTCTTTGAACATATTGATCGACCCGACGTTAATAAATTATTGCCATTTCATTTGAAGTTTAGCCTCCGCGCGATAACATATCTTCATTAGCAAAAGTACAGCGACCTTTCGATACCGATGAAAAATCCAACACTCGAAACGCGCTCGTTATCTTCGTCCCATCGTCGATTAGGCACTTATATCCCACTCGGAATCTCCGTCAATAAAAAAAAATGACACCTTGAACTCCGACTGACGCAAATTTAATTTAATTATAGGAGAGCGGGCGAACTTCGTGAACAAGCCGCACGTGATAGCGATGGTGGGCCTGCCGGCCCGCGGCAAGACCTACATCTCGAAGAAGCTCTGCCGCTACCTGAACTGGATCGGCATCAGCACGAAGGTGTACAACCTGGGCGAGTACAGGCGTCACGCCACCACCGCCTACCAGTGCCACGACTTCTTCCGGCCCGACAACATCAAGGCCATGGCGATCAGGACGCAGTGCGCGATGGACGCCCTCAACGACGTCTGCCAGTGGCTCGAGTGCGGCGACGGCGAGGTCGCGGTCTTCGACGCCACCAACTCGACCGTCGAGAGGCGCCAGCTCATCCAGGACATCGTCGTCAAGAAGATGGGCTTCAAGCTCTTCTTCGTCGAGTCAGTCTGCAACGATCCCACCATCGTCGAGCAGAACATCATGGAGGTCAGTCGTATTGCGAGGGAGGCTATTTGCGTCAGAGATGACTTAGGACTGCCTGGGCGATTATATATGCGAGTTGCGATGCTTCCGACTGATTGAATGGAAGGGACGAACTCGCGCCCCGCGGCGAGGGTAATACGTCATCTGCTGACCGAATATCCATTTCGAAGGGACGAGGGAGACGTTAAATTTTTTTTAAAGCGCCACGGCCTTTCCTACAACTCGTCGTCGTGTATAACTCTTGCAGGTAAAAGTCAGCAGTCCCGACTACACGGACATGAACAAGGAGGAGGTACTGGCGGACTTTATGCAGCGCATCGAGCACTACCAGGAAAAGTACCAGCCGCTGGACGAGGAGTACGAGAGCGAGCTGTCGTTCATGAAGATCTACAACACGGGGGAGAAGGTATTGGTGCACAAGCACGAAGGCCACATTCAGTCGCGCATCGTCTATTACCTCATGAATATACACATAGTGCCGCGCACGATTTACCTGACGAGGCACGGCGAAAGCTCGATGAACCTCGAGGGCAGGATCGGCGGCGACTCGGACCTCAGCGACCGCGGCTGGGAGTACGCCCGCGCCCTCGGCACCTACATCGCCGAGCAGGACATTCACAATCTCAGGGTCTGGACCAGCTGGCTGCAGAGGACCATACAGACCGCCTCCCACGTCAGGGCGCCGCAGGAGAGGTGGAAGGCCCTCAACGAGATCGACGCGGTAAGCTTTTCGCTTACTTTATCGTGGCTCTAGACTCCGAGGACAAAAACTGACGAAATTTCCTTTAACAGGGCATCTGCGAGGAGATGACGTACGAGGAGATAGCCAGCAAGTACCCGGCGGACTTTGCAGCGAGGGACCAAAACAAATTTTCCTATCGTTATCCTCGGGGAGAGAGCTACGAAGACTTGGTGGCGCGCCTCGAGCCGGTCATCATGGAGCTTGAGCGGCAGGGCAACGTTCTCGTGGTCACTCACCAGGCAGTGCTGCGCTGTCTGCTTGCGTATTTCCTCGACAAGAGTGCCGGTTTGTTTATCAAAATATTCGCATGCAGAGAGGCGATACCGCACGTCCTTCGAATATTTATCGAAATTTTTCATACAAAAAATTCAGCGCGTATCGCACGTTTTTTTCTTCTTCTTCTTCTTTTATGCAAACTTCTTTTTTATTCGATGAATTATGAAAAATTGTATAAATATTCGCTCGGTGCCTCGTTTTCTTTCGAGCAGGGTTTATACTTTGTGCAACGTCTTTGTTTTGACAAAAGACGCCAGGCTTATAGTTCTTGCTAATAATAAATAGCATAAACTATTGATTTTCCCGTTCACGATTAACCCAATGAAGTGAAAAGCAAGTGTTTAATATTTTTTAATCAAACCATTTCTAACTTTGAAACATTACATGAATCACGAATACAGTAATTCAGCTTACGTTTCTGTAATAAATGATGCAAAGCCATTGGAAATAGTTCGGATAAAAGTTTCTACAAAAAGTATACTCCCCCGCCCCTTACTTTTAACAGTCAATTCCCTTTTGACAACCCTGCACCAACCGACCCAATCCTTCTGTTTTTCAGAGGAGCTGCCGTATCTCCAGGTGCCTCTGCACACGATAATAAAATTAACGCCCGTGGCGTACGGCTGCAAAGTGGAGAACATACGCTTGCCGATCGACGCAGTGGACACGCATCGACCAAAACCAAAGGTAGTGGTTTAGTGTGTAAACGTAAAAGTAGATGCCGAGTAAAAGACAGAGACATTGTCAGTTACTGTGTTGTTTTGTGTTACGTTAGCTAAAGAAAAGAGAGAAAGCAAACATGCACATCTACCTTAGCGCACATGCTAATAAATCACCGGTAAAGCATGTGATATGCAGCTTGTTATTTTTTTATGTCTAAAAGACACATAAACACCATCCTTGTTATTCCTTTCTTCACTTATTTAGTTTCCGCCTTTCGAGCAAAGCCTATAGTGAACTTTAACTTAATGAATGATGCCAGACAATATTATCCTTCAACGAAAATGGAATGAATGCATGCGAACAAAAAAAGTGACTAAAAACTATGTAGAACGAGCTCTGCAGCAGCTTAGTCTTGATTATCTTGCAGCGTTTATTAGTACAGAGAGGCTGTTATCATCATTTTGATTGCTTGTTGCAAGAGTGCAAAACAAGTCGAAGAGCGTTAAAGCGATTACTTTGTGTAGCAAACGAACGGCTCATTCTTCCACGTTCTTTCGGCATTCTCGTTGAATCATCCTCTCACGCCGAGAGTGTCCGTAATGATGTCAATAAATGTTCTATATGCTTTCATCGTACACTTACATGTCTTTATGCAATTCTTGATAACTTGTGTAGACTAAATATAATTAAAATCTGTTTACATGTCTGAGTATATAACGAGGCTCACAATACAGAGGCTTTTGGTACTCCAAGATGACGATTTGTAATTAAAACAGCGAACATTAACTAAATGTATGTTCACCTTTTTCAAATAATTTATTCATTACACTGATTCATTGGTTAATCACAGTTAGTACGATAAGAATCATAAATGTTATTAACTTTAACACTGTAGCCTTAAAATATATAATGTGCATTTCGGCAGAAAAGGGATAATTTAGTTATGATTCGTTGTAAAGAAAAGTAAAAGAGTTAAAAATTTTAAAATGTAAATTCAAAATTCAATACAGAACAGTGTAGTAACATTATTATACAACTGTGCAAAATATTTTGCAGTTGTTTACTTCTCGTTCACTGCTGCTTCCCTATCTCTGCCAGTTACGAAAGTAGGTGAAATTATGCATTTTTATGAAAATAATAATAATCTAGAATGTAAAAAAATCCTTTAACTAAGCTTCTAAATAGATTAACAACATAATTACACCAGATCATGCGTGCACTTGCGCTAAACTAAAACCTAAATGCTGTCGGAACGCGCTGGGAATAAGATGTGAGAGCGTAAAAGCTTGCCAGCGAATCGTAACAGAATATTTTTTTTTGAAAATTTTTTAGGTCCCCGGATATCTTGAGGATCAGTTCCGAAGAAAAGGCAAGAACCCCGATACATGATAACACAGACTTTGCAGCTGTAAGAGTTCCTCGGAGTTCTGTGTCAAGGGACGCGAAGCGGAGAGAAGCGGCATTTTGTCTGGCAGCGGGCTGCCAAGATACTGCACGGGCGAGAGAGTAACGTTATAGAAAAAAAAAACAGAAAAGGAAAAAAAATCAACGATTTTCAAGAGTGCAACAGTCACTTACACGATGCAAGTCAGATAAGATTTATCTTTAATGTTGTGACCCTTCCCCGTATCCTCTCGCCCTATAAACTACTGCATCGTGGATTTTTATTTGTAAAAAAGTCAGCATTCTGTGTAACATGAAATGGAAAAAACTGTTTCACCTACCAAATGTGATTTTTACATCTTGCAATATATGTAAATCATATATATTATATATAAAAACAAAAGAAATTTGTTTTAAGAAATGATGTATATTTTTCTTTGTATACAAAGAGTCGTGAGCAAAGATTTTTGAATTAGATAATGGATTTTTGCGATTTTGACTCTGCATATATGTATAAAATAAAAAAAAAATATCTCTACTTGCGATAGAGTTTGATTGTCGCACAAAAGTTTCATGTTTAAATGAGAAAGTCAAACTCGTGATTTAGTAAAACTAATTTGAGATTATATGAGTAAAAAGAAGTAAAACAATTTAGATGGACCAACGAGTTGGTCGATAATTTATGCCAAATGATTTTTCATTAGTGGCAATAGCTCCAAATTTAATTTTTCCTAAGTTTAATTTATTTACGTAAAACTATTGTCAAATAAAAATGAAAGTGAATAGCAGCGGATCGATATGCTTCTATAATTACACGTAATAGTGACAATCTATGTTTTTTCGAGCCTAATACGCCTTTTATCCGTCACAATGTTATAATCAATGTAAAAATAATGTCAGTGTATTTTCTGGTTAATACAAGTCATCTCGTATAATACAATATTACTATATAATAAAAACTCTTTTATTTACAATTTACATGTTGTTTTTAACTTATTTACAGAGTAAAGCAGGCCTTTTATTTTATTCCACTTGTAAACCTATAGTTTCTGGATCCAATGTTCCCTTTTTGCTCTTCTTAGCACTTGGTTCTGAAATAATTATTAAAAATTAATAAAATTTTGAATGCAAATCATTAAAAGAAATAATTTATGTAGATTTACCTCCATGGAAACGTTTGGCAGTACGTTTTCTCAAATCATCGACATCTTCGTCAGTTTGAGCCCATTCCAAAACTAATCTACGCCCGTACAAATGAGTACTTTGGCACAAAGCTTTAAAAGCTCTCTATAAATAATAAAGTTTTATTTAATTTTTTTGTTCAAATTTTTGGCACATGTCATAACTGTGTTTGCTTACCTTAGCTTCTTTCTTCGTATAAAATTCTACGAAACCAAAACCTCTGTGTTTTTCGTCACCAACCATTTTCTTTGGTAATCTTACACCTTTAATTTCACCAAATGCCCTGGAAGAAAAATTTCAGTATTATTTTTATTAAATTGGAAAAGGCGTTTGTATACGTATAGAAGAATAATAATATTCTTACTTAAATAAATCTTTAACTTCATCAGCATTTGCTTGAAAAGGCACATTTCTTACAAGAATTTTTGTTCCTGTCTGTTCTGTGATTTTGGACGTTTTCTTTGCTGCCTGTACATCAGTCCTAAAATTTATTAAAAGTGCAAATTAAGAATCCATTGTTCAATGTTCTTTAGTAAAAATCAAAATGTATTACTTACTGCAGAGTTCTTTCAGAACGTTTCAATTCAAGCGTTTTTCCATCCAACGTTGTCATTTGTAATTCTTTCAAAGCACGCTCTGTATCTGATTTATATTTATATCTTACAAATCCATAACCCATTGATAATTTATTACCAGGATTGTTAGGGTCTTTTTTCATGCTGATATTTGCATAGTGCAGTCGACCACATTTTGAAAAGTGCTAAAAATTGAAATATTAATGATAACTAAAATTTATTGTTATATATTTAAAAAAAAACATTTTTCTTACCTTTTTCAACTGCTCTTCTGTTGTACTGAAATTTAAATTTTTAACGAAAAGTGTAGTTTCGGGTTCTGGCTCATCTTCGTCATCATCTTCTGATTCATCTACTTTACTTTCTGTATTTTCTTCTTTAGCTAATGTTTCTCCTGGTTTTCCTTTTTCTGCAGTGGTTTCTTTTACATTATTATTTAATGTACCATTAGATTCCGGTTCCTTCTTTTCATTCGAACTTTTATTAGGCGGAGAAGTAAAGCTATCATCTGGAGCCCATTCCAAATACAAAGGTAAATGTTTAAACTTTGAATAAGCTAATCTCATAAAAGCTTTCCTTGCTTCGGATGGCTCAATGAACTCGACAAGAGCTACAAAAAAATTATATTGGTAATTCATTAAAATTAAATAATTCAAGTATTTTAATTTTTATTCAAAGCTATTTTGTACCTGTAATTCCAGATGGAGGTAATACTATACGACCAAGTTCTCCATGTTTAACAAATAATTCTCGTAACTCTCCTGCCCGAGTACCAGCCGGTAAATTTTTTATGAGAATTACCGTTTTCGATCTTTTACTAGGAGCCTAAAAATATTTATTCTTTAACCATTCAGTTTAAAATTTTTTAAATTTATAGTAATTTAAAATTACCTGATTAAAAGCATTTAATCGAACGCCATTTTCTTCTAAAAATTTTTGGGCTTCTTGCACTAACTGCGTTTCTCCTAAAGCCATACGAACAGCTACACTTGTGCCTTCACCATCATGAAGAACCTTTATTTAAGTAATATGACATTTTATAAATTTATTAAAAGTCAAATATAGGTTTTAAAATGATACAATTATCAAGTACTTACATTTTCTTTTGTAGTATTATAAGCATTTGCAATTGCATCTGCTACAGCATTTTGACCCAAAAAGAGTGTATTCCAGTTGTGTGAAGATTGAGCTTGTGCTTTTGCTTTCAGTTCTTTTTTTTGCTTGAAATTTAGACCATCTGAAAGTATTAATAATATTTTTATAAAAAATGTTTATCTTTCACTGATAAATGACGACATACCTTGTGCAAGTAAATCTTCTGGCGATATTTTCGTTTTAGCTGGAAGAAGGTGAAGCATTCGACCGCTTTGAACAGATCCATCAAGTTCTGTATAAGCTTTCACTGCATGTTCTGGCATCAAGAATGTTACAGTTCCAAAACCTTTTGGTTTTCTCGTAATCATATCAATTGGAAGATTTACTTCAGTTAAAGGTCCTAATGTCAAAGATTTGTTAAAATAAATAAATTGCTTTAATTTCTATTATATCCATATTTTAGTATACCAACCATATTTTTCAAATAGATTTTTGATATCGTCTTCAGTCACTGTATAACTTAAATTTCTTAAGAAAATTCTGCCAGATTCAGCTATAGTTTCTTCACTTTTTAAATCATCCTGTTGTTCTTTCCACCTCAAATTTGAACTTTTATTTTCACTTTGACTCTCAGCTTTCTCATGTTCTTCATATTTATTAACAAATATACGCTTTCCATCTAGAAGAAATATTGTAAAATTTATTAAAGCTATATATTATTTTTTAATACACAAATTTCTGGATACTTTACCTAAAAAACTTTTATTTTTATTAAGGGCTAATTTCATTTGTTTTTCAGTCTTGAAACCTACGTAAGCTATGCCTTTAATTTTTCGAGGTACTCTTATTGATTTCGTTGGTATACCTTTGAAAAATATTTTAATATCTTTCTTTTTATGGTTACAACCAAGACCTCTAATTTTTACTGTAAAAAACTTTTTAGTTCCTTTCTGTTTACTTATTTCTTGATTCTTATCTGTAATTTCAGCTTTTGTATCATTTGATTTTTTCTTTAATGCTTCCAAGTATTGTTTATCAGAAATATTTGTTTCTGCAATTTTTTCTTCTTTGACGGAATCTGTATCATTTCCTGATTCATCATTTTCATCTTCACTGTCGTCATTTTCACTTAAATCTTCACTTTTTTCATTATTAATTCCAGTAATTTGAGCTTCATTGCTCCACAATTTCAAATTTCCTTTACTATGACTTTCAAGAAATTCAGTAAATAATGGATCATCTTTGTGCTGTAAAATTAAATATAATTAATAACATTTCTCAGGTTTTTAAACACAAATGAAAACATTTTAAAATTATGAACATACTTTTTCCAAAATTTCTTTAATTTCAGTATTCATTTTATTTTTATCTGTTTTCTTTTTCTTTTCACTTTTCTCTTCATCCTCTTGATTTTCATCAACTACCTGTCCTTTCTTGGACTTTTTCTTTTTTTTGTCTTTTTCCGCAGGCTCAGCAACATCATCTTTTTTTGCTTTATGAGTTAAACTGTCTGATGCATACTTACTCCAAGATTTTGGTTTTGAAGGATCCCCTATAAATCAATTAATAATGTATGAAAAAGATAAAAAAAATTAATTGCTAGTAAATGTGTAAACATACCGAGTTCAGCACAATGCTCTACTGTTATTCGACAGGTATCAATACAAGTGTTGTTAAAAAACTTTAACGCTGCTGCTGCTTCTTCTTCAGTTTTATACCCAATGAAACCAAACCTTCTGAATTTGCCATCCTCTGTGTATTTTAGCTGAATATCAGTGACTGTACCTTTTGAACTGAATAAGTCCTTTATTTTATCTTCATTAACCTATAAATTAAAAAATTTTTTTTTTTACACGCAAAATCGGTAACATTGGTACACTTAACGAATTTCAAAAATATATATCTTACTTTTTTAGGCAAGTTCTTAACAATTAATCGCGACATGATGGATAAATTTTAAATCACTGCAATTGATCACTTGAAAGACCATTCCCTCTATATATAAACAAAACAAGCCTGTATAACCACGTGGGGCTGGGGCATGCAGATTCTAAGATCTTTCTATTTGACTTGATTGTTTTGTAGGTTAGTATCTTTTTCTTTTAATTTGTAAAATTGGCACCAGAGGGAGGGATCATCAACAGAGTCTGCGCGGAAGCACGGAGAACAAGCGCGGTAAAATTTGAATTGCATTCTAGACTGAATGATGTATCTCGTATCTGAAATAGAAGAGAAAGATTCGAGGAACCTCTTGTCTCTTTTCTCATGCACCAACGGATGAAGAGGAGACCGCGGTGGTTGGTACGAGAGGAGGGAGGGGGGATGGACTCCGATATCTGTGGCAAAATACAACCGAACCGGAGAGGAATATATGAGAATGTTAGAGCGATACACCATAGTTATCTAAAAAGCGAAAAATGATAGAAGTGATTTATTATTGGGAGATGTGAAGAAGGAGTTAATAATGATGAATATGAGGTAGAGGCAAAGTTTACCGAACATTTGTATGCATACGTGCTATTTGAAGCGGGAAATTTCACGGAAACAACTGTATTTTCCTCTGAGAATTGATGACCTTCGAGAAAGAAAACATGTCATTGAAAGATAGAAAACTCATGTCTGTTTCTAAAACAAATTATGTTTATGAAAATATGAAGGTGTAAGTAACGGATAAGTGAGAAATGTGTTTTTATTTAATTTCAATGAAAATAAAATTTTTTCAATCAATAAAATTAATTATTTCAAAGTAACCAGTTTAGCAAAAAGGAAATAAAATAAACTTTTTATTACGATTGAAAGTAATGATTGCTGCTTATATTATTTAAGGTTTTACAAATTCGCGTTTTATTGTGATTTTTCAGCTAAATTAAGTTTCCTGCTGTACCATCAGCCGACAATCAAAAATCTACGCGAAAGCACACCGAATCGTCCAGCCAATCCCTTCGCGATCCTCCTTTTTCTTTCGCGCAAGCTCCTAACCTGCAAGCTCAGAAAGTTTTTGGCATCAGCATGTATCAAAATTGGCAATCGTCAAGCTGACTCGGGGACTTGATAATCGGCGAGAATCAAATAAATTTCGGGTAAATCCAGAGGGCGGCTCGGCGGATAAACCGAGAAGTCGCGCTCGCCTGCGGGGGGGTTCAGGCCTTGCGTGGGCGTGCGAGGGCGCACCTGTGCAGCGGCGCAAGTCGGAGCGGCGGGTGCCTTTGTCGGCAGCGGCGGCGGCGGCGGCGGTGGCGGTCCCCTCCCCTCTCGGCACTGGCGAGTGCAGCGCAGCCGCCAGGCAGGCAGGCAGGCAGGGTCTCGCTCTCCTCGACAGCGACTAAGCGGCCACACAGCTTAGCCTCGTAGCGACGAGAGTGTGAGTGTGCGAGTGCGCGCGGAGCGATCGCCATTTTACGCGTTGTTTGGTGGCGCAGAGCGGACAGAAGCAGCAGCGGCAGCGGCAGCAGCAGCAGCAGCAGCAGTGAGCAGTGTCTCTGAGTGTGCCGAGCCAAGGAGAGGATGCTGCCCAAGCACTGCGCGCCCGACAGCTGCGCCTACAAGTAAACCGAGCGCGAGATAGCCTAGCTGCGCGAGTGTGCTGCGGGCAGCGCCAGCCAGTCGCCGCCGAACGGGATCTCGCCTAGGAAGCCAGACAAGAGGCAGAGCAGTGAAGCAGACGCAGAGACGCAAGGATGCAGCTACCGCCGCGGCCCCTCGGCCGAGCCCTCCTCTGAGCTCGCCCTCTCTCTCTCTCTCTTCTCTCTCTATCTCTCTCCTCTCTCTCTCTCTCTCTCTGTCCCTTCCTTCCTCGGCTGCACGCATCTCTCTACGCTCTCCATCCATCCTCTCTCTCCGTCTCTCTGTACACCTTGGCGTGAACGGCGCTCAAGTCAGCTCTCATAGAAGAGGAGAGAGAGCCTAGGCCCTGTGTCTGTGTGTGCATAGAGTAGAACCGCGAGATGTGCGCGAGTGAGTAGCCTGCAGGAGGCGGCGCGGCCCAAGGGGAAGAGCAGCCCCCCCCCCTCCTCCCAGTGTGTACTAATATCATAACCTGTGTGTTGGTGCGCGAGCGCGGGCCAGAAGATTCGCCATCCCGGGCCATCGGCCAGAGCAGCCAGCAAGAACGATGAGTTCGCGCAACATCCCCTCGGACAAGGTGAGTTCCCCTCTCCTATCTATCTACCCGTTGGAGAAGCCGATCTTTCTTGACCCACTTTCGGGCCTTGGCATCGCCACCGCGCTCTAAACATTCTCCCTCTCTCTCTCGCTCTGCGTGTATACACGAAGAGCAGAGCGCGGAGCGGAGCTGCTGCTGCTGCCGCTGCTGCTGCACACGCAGCCTCTCGGACTCCCCCACCCACCCCCGCCCCCCAGTGCACGCGAAATCGATGAAACTGCTCCGCTCCTCTCTCTCTCTCTCTCTCTCTCGCTCGCTCGCTCGCTCTCCGCCGCGGCGCGAGAGAGACGGAGATTTCGCGCGAAATTCCCTTTTTATACTCGTGCACGCTCCTTTCTTTATCGAGCGATTCGCTCTGTATATCCTCGCTGACGCAGGGCGGCCGCGAGGGCAGCCTTTGTAGCCTGCTCTCTATCTCTCTCTCTCTCTCTCTCCGTCTGACGTTTCCGCGTTCGCGCATTACATAAAACTCGAGGCGCGCGCGGCCAGGTAAAAATAAGCGCCAGCGGAATCTCGCGTTTTTTTGCGCTGACGCTCCCCGTATTTACGTGGGGGGGGGGGGGGGGGGCGGG
>UCOM01002947.1:0-21430 GCA_900474385.1 Ormyrus pomaceus | reverse complement strand
GGGGAGGGGGACGAGGGGGGGGGGGAGGAAATGCGGCCGAGCGTAAGAGCCAAGTGCCGACGGACGCGTGCGAACGAGCCGAGTGGGTGGACGCGCGCGCGGCGAGTGCTGCCTGTTTCTCTCTCTCTCTCCTCTCTCCTCTTTTTTTTTGGCGCGCAGCGGGTTTTGGTTAGATAACGCGGGATTGATTTCTTTTTTTTGCGCGCGCGAGGGACGCCCCCGCCGCTACTGCCCGCGGGCAGTGGGTAATTGCGGAAATGGACTTTTTGGAGGGCGCGGATCGATCAGTCGATTCGGTGAGGGAAATTACGAGCGGTTTTTTTTTTTTTTAAAGTAAGCGAGGCGGCGGCGAAGGGACAAATGGTCGGGTTGAAATGCTGCGCGCGGGTAATATATGCCGGATCGACGGAAAATGGTATGCAGATCGGTTTTGAATAATTTGCGAAGGGCGCGAGGTATCGGGAAAAAAAAAAAAGATCTTTTCCATCGCGAAATAAAGTATTTTTTGCGTAAAACATGACAACGGCAATTTTCCTCGCCACTCGATTCCGCGCGCCGAGAACCCGCCGAAAAAAAAGTCTTACGGAACACTCGACACCGCGCGCCGTCCTCGGCAGCGCTCTTTTATCAATCGACCCGAGAGCTCCGAAGCGAATCCCCGCCGGAGAGCAAAAACGAGAGAGAGAGACGTTTTCTCCGCGTAGCTGCGGCGGCGGTAGCAGATAAGAGCCCGAGATAGAGCGCGCGCGGCGGCAGGCGTGAGAAAAGCGGAGAGTCGGAGCGAGAGAGAGAGAGAGATCGGGCAGACATCCGCGGCGAGAGATCGCCGCCGGCGGCGTGTGACGCACTCGGCGCGCCGTATTATTATGCGCGCGTCACGTCGCCGCGCTGGAAAGCCGCCGCCGCTCGCTCGGCCAACTATTGTCGGAGGGGGGGGGGGGGGCTTTCACGGCTCGCCGCCTCGAAATAAAGCCCGAGCGCGACCGAGTTTTTGGACGGGGAACTCGCGAGCGCCGGGCGCTTTTTTCGCGGCTCTCTCGGTCCAATTAGCGAAAATAATTCAATGCCAGCGGTGCGCGGTGCGTTTTAGTGCCTTTTTTTTTTTTTTGCTCCTTCCTTTGTTCGAGCCTGCGGGCTGAGACTCTTGCGACGACGACGGCGACGACGACGAGGCTGGACCGCGCGGGGCTGACTTTTTGTCGTTGGGTTTTTTCGTCGGAATGTATATAATAAAAGTGGGCTAGCCGGGAAAAGCGCTCGATCGAGCGTTTATAGAGCGCGAGAGCAGTCGCGAAAAAGGCGATTTCCTGCGATAAAATCGACTGTATACCGGTGGTTATAAGTAGATGCTCATTGCTACGGTAAGACGCGTCTCGCCGGACTCGGCATGCATCTACTTGAAGATACAAGCACGGACTACTTATTTTATCTCCGAACCGTTCCGGGTCGTTCCGGCGTTTAAAAGCTCATTTTTTTCCAACGCTTTCGGTAGTCGGGAACGCGGGAAAAACAAGGCAAGAGTGTACACACTTTACTAAAATGTCCAATAAATATCGCTTAGTTAACAACCTCTCTCTGCCGTTCCGGCGACGGCACTTCCTGCTTATAAATCCGAAAAAAAACCTTTTTCCGGCAAAGAAAAGCAGGCTCCTTTCCGCGGCCCGAAGATTACCCCGGCGAAAAGCGGCGCAAAATCGAGAGTAGCTCCTCGTCGCTGCGGCGCGACAAGATCCGTCTCCGGCAAAAAGCCGAGCCGAGGGAACGAAAGAGAGAGAAAAAAAAACGGCGAAAGCGGCGTCGGAGTCGGCCGCGTATAAATATCAGAGAGCGGCGGCGGATTGCTTTTATTTCCTTTTTCGATTTACGGCCTCGCGCCGCCATCCAATTCGACGAGTAGAGCGGCGGCGGCGGCGGCGGCGGCGGCCCCCCCGTCGGGCGCTCGTATAATTCCGCGATAACCGAAGGCGTGCCACCTACAATCGCGAGCGCGACGGAGCTTTTTTTTTTCGCCGAGCGCCGGAGAGAGAGATTTAATGGATCGGCCGCCGCCGCCGCCGCCGCCGCCGGGTGCTGATTTCTTTGCCGGACGATTTTTCACTTTCTTTTCCTTTTTTACCCGCGAGGTGTAATGAGAAAATTGGGAGAAAACGTCGGGCGACGCGCGACGGTTGAGGTTTACGGGATGTGTATATATCCATTGGCCTCGGGGAGCTTTTTCTTCGAAAATTTTCGGCCGCGTTTCGCGAGCGACGAGCGAAGACGTTTGTTGATTCTTATACCGCGTTTTCTAACTGTTAATTAAAACTTGCTAAAACCTTTCTTCCGTTTAGAATTCTAAAGTTTCCGCGTAAAAAGGAATTGCCAAACTTTCCTTGTCCCGTACCAACTTTCAAATTTAAACCCCGAAATTGTTTTCCCCGAAAGCCCGCTAAACGCAACAATATCAATCGGACGCTCTCGGCCCGTCGGTGCCCGGCAATATTTTTCCCCCCGCTCCGCTTCCCACCTCCTCGCGGCCTGCGATCGCGGGCTGGAAAAGTTTCGCCGCACGTGTCATCGCCGCCTGGCGGCGCAGATAAGATAATCGCTCGCCGACAAATGTACGCGCGCGTAAACAGAACCGTCCCCCTCCCCTCCTCCCCGCCCCGGCGAGCTCGCACAGTAGAGACGTCTATCCTTCAGCGTCGGCGGCGGCGGCGGCGGCGACCAAACAAAGCCGCGCGCGCGCGGAGGGGCGGAGGGGGGGGGGGCATTAAATCGAGCGGCGCGTCGAGCGCGATAAACGCTCGCTCGCTCGCGCGCGCTTCGCGATCGCTTGATATACGAGGCCTTTTTTTTATCGCGGCCGCGAGCGAGCGATTTCTTTTTTCGCGCCCGCCGCGACGAGTCGGGCCGCCGACGCTTTTTTTTTAATTCCGAGCCGGTTTAACGCCCGACGGTCGCTTTATTGCGCGGCGGCGGCGGCGGCTCTCTCTCTGCTCGGCACGCGCGCGAGGGGAGTCGGCGGGTTTATCGGTTCGCGGGAAGTATGCTAATGGAGAGGTCGCGCGGGGCTGGAAAATCGGGGGGAGGATTAGGAGTTATCGGTTCGCGGGAAGGCTGTAAATCAAGCGTTAAACCCTTTTTTTTTTCATGGAGTTTGAACACCTTTTTTTATACCCCGTTGTATACGGGAACGCATGCTTTTCGGTAATTATTACGCTCGACAATCGGACGTAGCTCTGAATATCTCCCTTGATTACTCGCTCGATTCGAATCCACGTCGGAGGACTCTGATTTCATCACCGACAAACGCACTCAATACACAAGTATATAACGAAAAATTCGACCTACCTCTCTGGAGCAGTCCTGGTATCCGGCCTTGTACCTGGAGAGGCCGGGGGTGGCGAGCGATCGCTGCCTCTGCAGGTGGCGAACGGTCAGCTCGAGGATGTCCGCCTTCTCGAGCTTGCTGTGCTTCGTGTTCTCCAGGCGGGCGCTGTCCAGGATCAGGGCCTTCAGCGCGGCCAGCGACTGGTTTATTCGGGCCCGACGACGCTTCTCCATTAGTGGCTTGTTGGCCTGGAAACGGAAGACGCGGACGTCGAGGCTGTTTAGCTGCTGGTGGTTATAATTTTGCAAAATTTTTTGTTTTTTTTCAGTGTTGTTGGTAAAGCGCTATCGCGAAACTACGGAGGATGAGTCGCAAAATAGTTTCCAAAATTTCTCATGAATCATGGGTTATATACATTTAAAACTGTTTAATTACCGATTGGTTGTAAAAAATTAATGCGCAAATAATCTGTCGGCCCGTAAAACTATTCTATTCAAAGAATCGTCGGACACGATCCGCACGACTCCAATAATATTGCATAACAATTTTCCCGTCGATGCGCGAGTAAAAAAACAGCAGATTCTCCCAAAACCTTCGAAGCTTGCAAAAAAAAAACATCAAAGCCCAGCCCCGATAATCGCTTCACCGCCTTAGCGAGCTTATCTCTCCTTCGAGCATCTCCCGCCGCCGAGAGAAAGTCGCAGCGCGGCAAACGAATTTCTTTCCAAAAGTCCCGCGCGTCCAAACGGACTCGCGCATCGGCCGCGCGGCTCGCGGCGCCTGAAAATCGCGGAAGCAAAAGGGAGAGGAGGTATATAGGAGAGAGAGAGATGCCTGGCGCGAGTCACGGGATTCAAATAAGAGGAGCGTGGCCCCGCGACTTTATATACTCGCGCGCCGCGCGCCGCTTGGCAAGCTGCCGGGCCTCTCTTTCTCTCTCTTCTCTCTCTCTCTCTCTCTCTGGCGCGAGGCCGACGAGGGACGGGGCCGCGACGGGAGAGACGCTAAGCGAGTCTTCTTTTTTTCTTTTTTTTTTTGCTCGAGCGCCGCTTTCGGAAGGAGAGGCAGGGCTAATTTCTGTATAACCGCGTTCTCCGCGGCTCTCCGGGCGGTGTGTGTTTTCTGGGGAAACGAGTATACGAGTGCTTGGCTTTTTCATCTCGGTTCGTTGACGAGAGGAGAGTTGGCGCCCTTCGGTTGGGCCGAACGCGAATGATCTTCTACAAATCGGGAATATCAAAACACGTCGATACATCGACGAAACGCGGCAATCCCCGACGCCCCCCGCTGACTTCGAGCTAAAAACGCGATTCCAGCGGCGCTCGGAAAGCCTCGCGTTTCCCCCGCGGCGATCGAGACCTCGAGCGACGCTAATCAGGTCAGCGCGTATTAACGCAGTCGGCCCGCACACCGCGCCAGCCGGTGATCGCGATCGTCCTCGCAGGACGAAGCGTATTATCTCGGCGGCGTTCTTTTTTTTTTTAAATAAAATATGGGCCCGCGCCAGACGCGCGACGTCGGTTATTAGGAGCGCCAGGCCTTGGGTGAACGAGGCGGCGCGCGGCTATCGACTCGACTGACACGGCCGCCGCCTCGTGCCTCGCGCGACGCGCCGGGAATCGTCAATTGCTCCGAGCGGCGCTACGCGGAGAAACCGCCGGCGAGTCCGCGCTGCCTTGCCTTTCTACGGCTGTTTTTTTCTTTTTTCGTTCCGCGGGGAGTGGAAAGTTTTTGTTTTTCCTCGCTCGCTTGGAAATTCCAAAACGTCGCGGGGTCGGTAACGCGGACCCTTAATTTTGGTGAGCGAACCGTTGGCAAAAAAATGAATAGTCTTCTGTCCAAATTTTACCTCGCGTCCGCGTCGCTTCTTAATCGCGAGAAAACGAATATAGAAAGAGGGGGGGGGGAATCGGCGGCGGATGAGGACGGTGCAGCCGCGAAGACAAATAAAAGAGCCGGGCGATGAGCGGCGCGCGCGAGAGAGCCGGAACTTTAATTCCGGTAATGGGGCGTCGGCGGCTAAGGAGGCTCGAATGACGCGATAACTCGCGGTAAATAGTCCAATTACGGTAAATTGCGCTCTCGCGAAACCGGCGGCCGCGCTCGCCCGAGAGGAGGCGCTTCGTTAACGCGCCGCGTATATATATACGTGTGTGTACGCGTGCGGGCCGCACGCGTCGCCGTGTGTACCCCCGTTTGAGGATGCCGCGAGAGAGAGAGAGAGAGACAGCGAGAGCCATTGCGATTAAACGGATTATCAACGGACGGCGGAGCGTCGCGAGATTCTTTTCGTTGTGTTTACCGCGTCGCGACCTACCCAGTCGCTTCGGACAGAAGATCACTCCCCCGAAAAAGCGGATATCGCACATCGAGCTATCGCCTCTCTCTCCCCCCGGGGGTCGGTTATCTATCGCGGGGGGATCCAGGCGGCTCTCGGCTCATTAAGCCAGCGGCGCACGTGCGCCCGAGTCCCTCGGCCGCGCGCGCCGATCGGATGTATACCCCGAACGCCGAGGGTTGGGTTTCCATGCCCCGGACGGGGGGCAGGTGTGCAGTTTCGTGGGGATTTTTCCGGGGGGGTAAGGTGCCACGGAGATTTTGGCGGTCGGAGATCGGCTCCGGGATCGCGCGCGAATTTTGCGACGGAGAGAGTTTGAAATTGCCGCGCGAAGCGGGGCCGCCGGGTTTTCCGGGATTTCTTTCGAAATTGGTTGGCGGAGGGCGGGGATTTGGGCGGGTGGCGGTGGTTTACTTTGAGAGGGAAGATTTACCGCCGAAAGATGCAAAAATCTGCAATGGTTTTAGTTTAGCGCCGGTTCGAGCGCGATTTCCAAGGCTCGGCGTTATTCGCGACAGGTACGCGCGGCAGATTGGTTTTATGCTTATAACGTACTCTGTTTTTATCGGCAAACGGAGTTTTCTAACAACGGTTCCCGCAGTTTTCCACGCGAGTTCCCAAAGAAATTTCGCCGAAAAAAAAGAAGAAGAACAAACAGAGAAAAGCAAGAGACTCACTCTACGTCCGTCGGCGAGTTTCGGGCTGGGGCTCGGTGTGGTGCAGGGGCTGTTGTTGGGGCTGCTGTCGTCCTGACTGGCTGCTGCTGCGGCCGCGAAGAACTGGTGCTGCTGGAGCCTGGCGACCGCCGCTGCGGCCGCTACGACCGCGGCCGCGGAGGATGATGCAGCCGCGCAACTGCCGACGAGGCTCGACGACTTCTTACCCTGCTGCTGCTGCTGCTGCTGCTGGTGCTGCTGGCTCGCTGAGTCCTGCTGCTGCCTGGGCGAGTGGACGCGCGCGGTCATCTTTAGCAGGCCGCCGCCGCTGCTGCAGCGAAGTCAGGCTGGCCGGCTGCTGGACCGCGCGGCATTGCACACTATCTCGTGGGCCGAGGCGATCGCGGGCAAAGTCTTGTTGTTGTTGTCGTTGTCGCTGCGTGCTACTGCGTCCACGTGCTGCTGCTGCTGCTGCACCGCCGCGCGACCACTTGTCACTGTGCGATTCTCTCTCTCTCTCTCTTTCTCTCTATCTCGGTGTGTGTCTGCGCTCTCTCTCTCTCTCTGTGGGGGGGCCGCTCTGTTATGCGCGAGCGCGCGCGCACGAACACTGCACGGTCACCGCTCGAACGACGCAGACCGACTGAGCCTCCCCGGTGCCTGCACGCGCGCGCTCGCTCGCCTATGCCGAGAGCGAAGAGAGGAAGGGAGGGTGGCGGGCGGCGGGGGGAGACGGGCGGGGGGGGGAGTTGGTGGGGGGGCCGGAGCCGCCGCTTAGCGCCCGTAAAAAACGTGCAGCGGACGCCCGAGTGGAGCTGAGAGAGAGAGCGAGCGCGTGGGTGTGCGAGAGCTATTTCGCGAGAGGAGATGCTCTTTTTTTTTTCTCTCGGCCGCGAGAGAGAGAGAGAGAGAGCAGCGCGCCGGCTTTAATCGCCGAGCCTGCCGAGCTTTTCGGCCGTTGTTTAATCTCTTTGAAAGTTTCTTCGATTTTGCGATATGCTTCCTCGGAAAATCGCTTTCGAATTAAACGCACATCCTCGCCGCATCGTCGTTGATTGCTAACGAGTATATACTGCAAAAGTCTTCGAGAGGCGAGCCTGGAAACGCTCCTCCCGCCAAGCGCGCGAAAGCTCGCGCAAAGCCCGCGGGCCATCCTTGGGAAAAAAGGAGAGCAAAAAAAAAGGAAGGAGAGCAAAACAAAAAAGCTCCATCCGGCGCATAATACGGGCGTAGAGCCGCGCGCGAGAGAGAGAGCGAGACGGAGCGAAAATATACAAGCTCCGCTCGGGCGAGATTAAACGCGCAGAAGCTTGCCGCTCTCTCTCTCTCTCGCTCTCTCTCGGTCTCTGGCAGCCGTCGACCGATATAGATAGACGCTCCGCGGCGGCGGCGGCGGCGGCGGCGGCGGGGTGCGAGAGATAAAGTACGACAAAGCCAGCGGGCGTCGAGTGGAGGCGATGAGCCCTCGGGGGGCGGCGGCGGGAGAGAGAGAAACTCGAGACCGAGCCAAGCGGCGCGGAAGGCCGCTCGCTCGCACATACATACATACATACATACACACGGAAACACACACACTCGGGCCGGCACGCCGCCGCCGCCGGCACGTTCGAGGCAGGCACGCGCGCCGCCAAGTGCTCTCGCCCGAGCGAGCCTTACTCCCACGGCGCGCCGAGGCTCTCTGCGTGACTCTTCGTCGGGGGGGGGGAGCGGGGGGACTTTTTGCGGAGGGGCAACTTTTTCGGTGATTAGACGCTGATGCGAGGGCTGGTAATCGCCGAGGATCGTTTCGCCTTCCGGATTGGAGAGAGGGGGGACGGATGTACGCGGGATTTTGGGAGGTTTCGCGTTTTGGAAGAGGGAATGCAGTCCGGCTTATTTTGCTTTATTTTTGGTTTAGGACAAAAAATTTGCAACGTAGTTTTTTTGTAATTTGCATAAAAAGACTTATCGTGATCGAAAACGGAGCGTTGGACCGATGTGATTAGGCAATGCTTTGCGAAACGCAGAAATGTCTCTTCAAAATACATATCGATCTATAAAATCGGCAGCGGTAACAGCTCATAAAATACCTTCCGACTCATTTCTCTCTTCGGCAATAAACTAATCCTTTATTCCTCCCCTCCCTGAAGTATATCTTTAAGCATCTCTTCCTATCCACGCAGGAAGGTAGCGAAGCTTCCGAAATTCCGTGAATCAAAAAATAATGATAAACTTTTTATAATTTTACCAAAGAATCCAGCCTTTTCACAAAAGACACATCTAACCATCATTATTTATTACAGCGCCGTTGCGATAGAAAATCCGTCCAGCGCCTCAATTCCATTTCCAAACCAAAAAAGTCGGCCGGCGTGCTTCCTCGAGGCACCGCGTTAAAAAGAAAAAAAAAAAAAAAAAAAGAAAAACAACAATATCTCGGTTACGCGCGCGAAAGCCAGTCAACCGCGACGACCACTTACATCATTACGGCACCTGCTCTTTCCTCGCGCGCGAGGACACACACGAGCTGAAATCGCGCCGTCCGTCTTGGGGGATTTCGAGCCAAGGTCGCGTGGCAGGTAGGGGAAGCCCCGAGATTCCGAGGAGGCGCTTCCTGCATGGCCCGCTCGAGGAGAGCAACGAAGGCAGCTCCGGGATTCGCTTTCGGAGCGTGGCGGATTCGCTCGGCGAAACGGTTACTGGATTAATAATTGACGAATTTTCTGCGTCGATCGATCGAAATTCGTTGAAGTAGATTGCGCGGCTGTTTAAATTGAAACGCATGATATTGACCAAATTGATTATAGTATATATTAATAATTCGGCAAATTGAACCGCATCAAAAAAAAAAAACTAATAAATATCCCGCCTCCTGGCGACCGTTGGAAATCTAATCGAAACCCTCCTCTCGATGCTCGAATAAAAAAAAAAAAAAAAAAGCCACCGCACACCTCTCGCGTCCGTCGTTGCGTCCGTCGTGCCGCGGAATTCTCTCGGCGCAAAAAGCTCCCCCCCTCCGCCTCGGCGCAGCTCTAAATTAGCCCGCCACGCGGCGGCGGCGGTGGCTCGCGCCTCTCTCTCTCTCTCGGCGAAAAGTCGGCCAGAGAGAGAGAGAGAGAGCGAGGCGCGCGTAGCGGGGCGCCTCGCTCTCGCGCGTCGCTTTGATTTACGATCGAAAAGTTTCGGGAGGCGCGAGCGAGCGGCCGCTCTCTCTCTCGCTCGGGTTTGTTTGCGCACGTGCGAGCGTGTCCTCCCCCGCGGGCGCGCGCGGGTATTTATCGCCGAGTGGGAGGCCAGACGGACGGAGAGAGCGCGGAGCGGCGGCCGCGCCGCTTCGTAAATGGATTTTCAAGTGGCCCGCGCGCGAGGCGCAGTAAGCCCGCGGCTTCTTGGAATTTCGGGGATACGCGGAGAAGCGAGGAGTGGGAGCGGGACGCTTTTTCGAACTGTATCTAATAATTTACGAAGGAAAAGCCGAGTGCAGACGCGGTAATGAGATTATACGCGTCGGAATGCTCCTCGTCGCGTTATATCTCGCCGTTAATCACCGCGCTCGATTTTCAGGCGAACGTCTCTGTCTTGCGGGGGAAAAAAGGCGACAGAATGCACCGCTCGCCCGAGGATTAAACAGGCGGGTTTACACTTCGAGCCTGACGACGACGACGCAGGAATTTCGAGAATTGCGTATATATACGAAAAGCGCCGCGGCATCGCTCTCTTTTCGAGCGCGATCGACGGAGCTGCAGGAGTTTAATCAGAGGGCGAATGGCGTCGGCGTATTTTATTAACAACCGTATACACCCGGCTTCCTACGGCCGAATCAACGTCTGGTATAACCATTAAAAATTCAGCGATTCAGCAGGCCGCGGCGCCTGAATAAAAAAAAGAGAAGCCTCCTCCGAGGAGGCAAAAAATCTCGACACGCGCGGCTCTCTCGTTCCTTTCGCCGTTCCTCTCGGACGAAAATCGCCTACGGCGGAGATCAATAGGGATCCGCTCGGCTATTTCTCTTCTCGGCGGCGAGGCGAGGCGAGAGAGAGAGAGAGAGAGGCGCCGCGAAGAAAACAAACAGCTCTCGGCCGAAGCGCGCGAAGGCTGAGAACGCGTCGATGGAAAATCGCGCGAGCCGGCGAGAGAGCTGCAATTAACGCCGGAGAGGAGAGAGGGGGAGATCTCGCCGATGACGCGGACGAGAGCCGAGAGACGAGAGAGCGGAGCGCGGAGGGAGATGAAAAATTTAGAGCGCTGGAATATTCGCGACGAACGAGCAACGGGGCCGATTTCGGCGAGATCCTGCGCCGTGCTTCTGGTAATTGAGGCTGCTCGGTTTAAACAAACGGAGCGGCGTCCTGTCCGCGATTTTTCACGATCGAAGGAACCGAAAGCCACACCGAGAGAAAGAGAGAGAGAGAGACGTTGCGAAATCCACTCGCGCGCAGCTCCGAAAAAGCAGTCAGTCAGCCGGAGCGAGCCGTGAAAAGGGTAATTTCGCGGCGCTTTTTTTCGTCATTAAGCCGGCCGCCTCTCTCACTCTCTCGCTCGACCTTGCCGCCGGAGAAAACCTCTCTCTCTCTCTCTCCGTCTCCGTCCCTCGGCGTGCGTGCGGGGATTATGTACGAGAGCTGCCGCCACCGCAAGAGAGGCGGCTCATTAACGCTCTCGAGCCTACAAAGCAATCTGATCTACCTGGCGGGATTGTTTGAAGCGCGAGAGCGGAGGGGGGGGGGCGGCGAGAGAGAGAGAGGCGGCATAATCGTCCGGCGCGCGAGTCGGACGATTAGCCGAGAGAGGTTTTTCGTGCTCGCGCCAACGGTTAACGAGCTTTTCGAGTCCCGACGCGTCGGCTACGGGGGATTGATTTTTGAACGGTTGTCGTTCGAATCGTTCGTTTTCTCGCTGAAAATTCGGCGAGAATTTTCGAAAGGACGCGGCGTTTTGGGCGTGAGACTTTTTAAACGAGCGAGAGTCGATTATACCGTCGCAAAAGAAAAAAAAACTAGCCTCTCAAGGCAGTCGCTTGTTTCGTCAAAACATTAAAATTCGGCGGCGCTTAACCGACCTTTACACGCGTTTCTCGCCGCCGGTACAAAACTAGTTTATCATCTCGATCAAAGCGGCCGCGCGGCGACGACTTCTCGGCCCGCGAGAATCGCAAAATCGTCCTCGCCGAAAAGCCTTCGCCGCTGAAAAACAAAAAAAAAAGAAAAAAAAAGCCTCCTCCGAAAAGTCATCAAGCAAAAGCTTCGGCCTCGCCGCGAGATATAAACGCCGCGCGGCGCGGAAAAAAAAGTCCCTCTCCCGGAGCGAGAGAACGAGAGAGAGAGAGAGAGAAACAATCTCGCGATAAGGACTCGGCGGAAAATCAGTCGCCGGCGTCGTGCGCCGGGTATACTTATATGCAGCGTCATCCGCTGCTCGAGATAGCGTCGGCGCAATGCGAGAGAGCGGCACCGGCGTATATACGGGGTGGCGGAGAAGATTCCGCAGCGGGGAACGGAAGGAGAGGGTCTTCTTTTTTTTTTGGGGACGCAGCGGCGGGGCGAGATTTTCCGGGAGCGGTTTGCGATTGATTTTTTTTTCTTTTTTTTTTTTTGATTTTGCTATATATATGGCTGAATCTGCGAGTTTTGACTTATTATATCATCAATTTCATCGACAGGAAATTAAAACTATGGACTGAGGCTTGTAGAAATTTATATCTACTGAAGATTTCTATTCCAATTCAGCATGTTTCTACACTTATTTCACGTAGCACATCTATAGATATACACGAGATATATCCCGAGCAATTCCAAAGCCTCATTATAAATTCATCCAACTACTGAAATTCTCGCGCCCGTATAAATTTCTCGAATTTTCCTTCCAAAATCAAAAAGGCAGAAAGACTCCACCTCGCCTCGAAGCATCGAAAACTCAATCAGTCCAATACCAAACTCTCGGGCCACCGAGTGGGTGCCAGCGTCGGCGCTCGGCACGATATCGCGCGGCTCTCGTCGCTCGGCGGCGGCGGCGGCGGCAATCATCGGCCGCTTGTGCCCTCGCGGGAATAAAGAGAGCCGCCTCGGCTCGCGCGGCGCGCGAAAAAGCCAGCGCGCGCATACATATATCTTGATTGTCGAGGCGCGCGCGAGAGCTTCTTGGCGCCGCGGATTAATGGGGATTACGCGCGAGCGAGCTGACGATGACTGTGTACGAGGCGCGGAGTTTTACTGCACGCCGTCTGATGCGAATTTGGTGGGATGTGCTTTGGGTTGAGAGCTTATGACTGCGTATAGTTTCGGGGGGGGGGGATTCTTTTTTTTCAATTTTAGTGAATTTCGGGTTGAGAAATTCCGTTCTTTACTCTTTGCAGAAATTACTATGCGAATTTTGTTTTGGTCTCTTCCGTTAATTAGATGCTTTGGTAACTTTTTATCTTTACGATTTGGGATAAACGCTGGATCTTGTTTATGAAAGCATTCTGCTCTTTTAAGTGATTTAATCATTGATCCAGCCACTCTGCACCAATTATTTTCTCCAATTCCAGGAGCTCATCCCGCGTGAACAAAAACGAAGCGAATTAAGCTTGATTCCTACGTTTCGCACTGTAAAAGAAAAAAAGAAACAGAAAAAGCAGCTTACTTTATTTAACAGTCGCCGCTAAAAATTTCATAAGAAACCTCATTTGTAACCTACATCTCACCAGGTTTAAAAAAACCCTTCTCGTTCCCCTTTTTTTCCCCCACGTCGCTGCCCATCAAATCGCAGGACGCGCAGCGACGTATCGCACGTCGCGCGGCGCGGTGCACTATAATTATAACCAAAAACCGGCGCATAATGGATTTAAAGCGTCCGAATTTCGAAAAGGGACGCTCTCGTCGGGGCGCGTTAATTCGCCGCCTGAATAATTCCTCCGCGAACATTTAAATTTCACGCTCGGGCGCTTTATGAGTTATTCAGCCGAGCCGCCGGCGGCTGCGGCGGCGGCGGCGCGCTCCCTTTTTAAATATATACGTATATCGAGCGCCGAGAGTAAGCCTGGATGATAAAAACGGGGGATATATGATAAACGCGCCGACGAGCGAGAGAGAGAGAGAGAGAGAGACAGAGGCTATACATACTTAGTAGGTGTACGTCGAGACGTCGGCCACTATAGGAGAGAGAGAGCTATTTCGGCCGGGCGGGGAATCGATGAAAGAAGACGCCTGAAATAGACAAGACGTATGACGCGTTTATTGCCGAACGGCCATATATATTCCCAACACCCACCGGCTGACTGGCCTACCGACACGGCTCTGTACACGCTCTCTCCCGTGTGCCTCTCCTCGGCGAGGTGTATATAACGAGAGCCTCCCGGAGAGCCGCCGCCGCGGCTGGCGTGTTTACCGCGAGGAACTATTTGTTTTTCTATAAAAAGCCCCGCAGTTTCACGGGGCAGGCGCGACAAGCTTCTTTTTGCACGGGGATCGATATTGTGACTTTGCGGTGACGAGTCGAAAACGACTTTTTTTTTCGGTTTTTTTTTCTGGTTTTTTTCTTCGCGCCTTTCGATCGAAGGATTCGCGCGGAAAGAAAGTTGGGAGTGAATTTTTTGCTTTGTTGTTGCGGCGTCTAGGCAGGGAAGGGTTTTAAACGGAAATTTTAATAATTCGTCTGTATTAATCGTAATAATTGGATACTTTATTTGAACAGTATTATTATCTTCAATTTTATTTTGCATTACTGAATTAGTGCTAATTCTGATTTCATTTATATACCTTCATTAAAATTGTGGTTTTAAAAAAGAACTCGTAACAATCTATAGTGAAACGTTATTAAATACGGAATCTTCATAAAAAATGAAGCACAAACTTCAAACAAGTATCACAGAATCGTGCTCGAAT
The DNA here is from genome assembly GCA_900474385.1 of Ormyrus pomaceus. Classification (NCBI taxonomy): domain Eukaryota; kingdom Metazoa; phylum Arthropoda; class Insecta; order Hymenoptera; family Ormyridae; genus Ormyrus; species Ormyrus pomaceus. Next base: position 7,285 of record UCOM01002947.1, on the reverse strand, counting down.
CTTCCTAAATCAGAACCCTATATTCGCACGAGCCTCAAAATCCAAGCGCTTCCTCGACCGAAGCTCCAAAACTCCAAAATCACTTAAAAGCAGCATCCATCGCCGTCGAAAAGGAGCATCGAAAAAATTTCAATTCGCCACGGCGGCCTCCGCTTTTCTCATGCCGGCGGCTCGAGCCTAGAATATCCCGGGCAAAAAGTGCGCGCGGAAGAGCGAAGCGCCGTTAGAGACTCTTTAAAAAAAAAAAAAAAAAAAAGGAAAAGAGCGACGAGAGAGGCCTCCGGTATATACACCGCTCCGTGTAAAAGCGGCGGGCAAACGGGGCCGACTCGCGCGAATGATGCACGAAAATAAGGACAATCGCCGGCGCCCGCTGGCCTTCTTGCGCCGCCGCCGCCGCGGGAAAGGCGACGGTCGTTTCCCGACGCCGGAATTTCGTTGAACGAGAGCGGCTAATTTATCGGCGATGCTTTTTCCGCCGCGCGGCGAGTGTGCGACTCCTCGAGACGCGGGAAAGTGAGAGATCGCCACGGTCCGGCGTGCCTTTTTTTTGTTCTCTTTTTTTCTCCGTTGCAGGATTTTGCCCGCGGTTCGCTGCCTCGCGTTTATGGAGGCCTCGCGGGAAATTGCTCTTGTTTTTGGCGAATCGGAGAAAGAGGTGAAAATTATCTGGAATTTTCTGAGGTCGTCGCTGAAATTGCGGGCTGCTGGCTTGCAGCGGCCGTTTTTGTTTTGGTCGACTATTATTTCTTGGAGGAAAATTCTTGTATTCTCCGAGTTATCATTTAAAATCGATTGATAAAAAAATTCGACTACGAATTTCGCAACAAGATTGAGTTGGAGAATCATCTGCAATTGTCAAATTATTAAACAACCTTCTAAAAAACGTCATCGACTTCTTGCAATTCCCGAGGCCAAAAAAGTCCCCGAAAAATCCACAGTTCCTAATTTACAAACTTCTAAAACCCAAAAAAAAAGAAAGAACGTCAGCCAGCTTGTTTTTACTCCCTCCCGTCCCCGTCCGTCCGTCCTCTGCGCGCGCAAAAACTTTCTGAAACACGTTCCTGAAAATTAGGCTTATAAAAGGCCAGTCGTCGTCCCCTCCGTCTCCCTCCAAAAAAAACGAGCATCCTCGCCTCGTTTTTAGCGCCAAGACGCCTCTCTCTCTCTCTCTCTCTCTCTCTCTCCAAGGTTCTCGTACGCGGGCCAGCCAAAGTAAAGGAGAGAGAAGGAAAAGGAAAAAAAAGAGCAAAAAAAAAAAAAAAAAAATAGAAGGAGAAGGAAGACGACTGGCGCATAGAAACGTCGGAGCGCGTATATAGCGCGAGGAAGCCAGTCGGTCGGGTCATTATGAGCGGCGAGCCAAAGCCGACGAGCTATGCATCATTAATGCCGGCACCGCCGCCGCCGCCGCTCTCGGGGCTCCCACGATACGCTCTTTTTCCCGCTCGCTGCCGCCGCCGCCGCCGCTGCCGCTGCTGACGTGCGTGCCGGCGAATTCGAGGCGCGAGCCGAGCCACCTTTCGCCGGTATAAATTTGCCTGCGCGATGTTTGCCAGCGGCGGTGCGGCATATATATATATATGTATATATATCGAGCGCCGCCGCCGCTGCTATGCTATATACTGCTGGCGGCGCGGTTTTTTCTTTCTTTTTTCCTCGGGAAATTCGATGAGGGAATTGTCGGCGAGGAGTGCCGCGAAATTAGCGTGCCTTTTGGAGAACTTTCTCTCTCTCTCTCTCTCTCTGTTTGGTGAGGGGAAATTTTTATGGATGGAAGCATTTTTTTTATTTCGGACTTTAATTGCGTATTTCGCTTGGCAGTAATTATTTTGGACGATGGCGAATAATAGTAGCTGCTCGGCTGGCTTCGATACTCTGGTAAATTTTTGTCTAATTAAGCATTTTAGGAAGGAAATTACCGCATAAATAACAATTACGTTTTTATTTAAAATTTTCCGAGCGGCTCTTCCGATTACAGCACATTATCAAGTCTCGTTCATTTTATTATCATTCTCAAGGACGCGAAGCGCGTTCGCGTTCGATGAATATTCCACCGTATACGCCCAACTTCATACCACCACGCATTTTGCCGAAACTACGTCTCTATACCCAAACCGAAAAGCAGCCCACATCCCAACACTCCGCCCTCGTCTGCGTTACTCACGAAGCCAGAAAAATGCTGTCCGAAAATCCGCGACCAGTCGTCGAAATAATTCTCGGCCGGGCGATTATAAATGCGTTCGGCGCGAGCAAAAAGAGCCGCGTCGACGACGACGAAAGCGCGGGAGACTCGCGCGCGCGCGCATGTAAATCGCCGATAATGGATACACCGGTCCCCGAGGCGTAAGAGGATTTCTGCCGCGGGCCGCCGCGCGTATTATGCCGAGCCGCGGAAACGGCGCGAGTTCATTAATTACGCCGCGAACGAACGGAGACGTGCGATATACAGCCGACGAGACTGCCTTTTTTTTCTTTCGATCGGGATTAGCTGCTTTCGGGAGGTTGGCGTATACGCTGCTCGAGGTTTTGGGGCAAAATTAGTGGAGAATATTGTGAAAAATATCTAATCAATATCCATCCCCGCCGTCCGATATTTTAGCCGCGAGATAAAGGAAGAAGAAAAAAAAACAGCCTGCGCGCAAAAGCCGTACGACTGGTCGTAAAAAAAAAACCGCGCGCTGCGCAAAAGTTTGATTACACTCGTTATTTACCCCTCCCCCCGGCCCACTCTCGCTGCAGCGAACCCATCACGCAACAACGAGCGACTAATTATCACTCGTCCCGTCCGCGCGCGCCGCGCTTGGAAAAATCAGCTCCCGAATTTCGCGATATTCCCCTCCCCTCGCGCGCGCGGAACCCACTTCCACACGTATATACATCGCGGCGCGGCGCGCACACGTCGACCGACGCGCGGCGGCACTCGAGCGAGCTGAAAAATGTATGGAGCTCGGGCTCGGCGCGCGGCGCGTCGGATCGACCGAGCTATATATCGCGTGCACACCTCTCTGCCCGTCCTCGTCTCCCTCTCTCTCTGTCTCTCTTCTCCTTTTTCGCGCCTCGAAGGTTTCTCTCCAGGCAGCGGCGGCGGCGGCGGCTATATCTGCTCTCGGGTGCCACTTGCCTGTGTGCTCGGTCGCGCGGCGGCGGCGGCGGCGGCGTCAGTCGTATCGCCGATAAATAAAGATGAAGCCGCCGCGATAAAATGCAGGGCACGAGCCGAGGCCGCGCCGTTTTCGCGCGCACCGCGCGCGCGCGTCCGCGAGACTTTTCCCGTCGTCGGCGAGCGGGGGCTTTTACGGCCGCTAACTAAGGCCTCCCGGCTTATTGAGCTTCGTTTTTTTTTTTCTTTCTTTTTTTCTTCCTCTTCCTTTCGCCGGTTTTCGCTCATTGGGACGAGCGCGGTTCTGCTGCGGAGCTCCTCTTCTTTTTCGGGAACGAGCGCCGTTTCGGCAGGTCGGCTTTAATTTTGCGCCGCGATGGGTTAAAGGGAGCAGACTGGAAGAAATGTATATGGAGCCGCGCTCGGTGTTTAGTAATTTCCAGAGAATTCGAGGCAGCGCCGAATTTTGCGTTCTATTAATAATCGGTCGATACATTCGCATTATTCTTTTTTGTTTTATCAAAAGTATTTTATTTTGCATAACGTTCGACGACTTTCGGTTCACGTTTAGCGTGAAACTTTTTTACGCCGCGGCGCTGTAATAAAAATTGTGCCCTCCTGCATAGTACAATATATAAAAATATTTATAATGCTGATAAAAAAAAATTATCATTCGTGCGCGTTGCATAAAGAAACTTTTAAACAAAGTTGCGCAACATCCTTCGCGACGACGCGTGCGACCCGACGATTTTACAGTCGTACTTTTCAAAACCACTCTCCTCCTCCCCCCCTCCCCCGACGAAGAGCGAAAAAAAGAAAAAAAAACCCCGCGCCAAAAGCCCGATCCCAAAAAAAAAAACCTCTCTCCGTCCTAATCGGCGTCGCAAAAAAAAAGAAAAGAAAAAAAAAAGAGGCGCTCTCTAAAAAGCGACCAGCCGTCCGCTCTTCGGCAAAGAAGAAGAAGAACCGGCAGCGGCGGTAGAGAGAGAAGGAGAGAGAGCAGAGCGAGCGCGAGAGCGAATGAGAGAGAGAGAGAGAAACGGCGTGACATTCCCGACCTCTCTGAGCGCGCGCGCCGCCCTCCCACTCCGCTCTCTCTCTCTCTCTCGAGCTCGCCGTTAATCCGTTTATCGCGTTACCGCCACCGCTGCCGCCGCCGCCGCCGCTTCCCCCCCGTCCCCCCGTCCCCCGCCTCCACTCCCCGCGGGCTTCCACCTGCGACGAGCGTGAGAGAGAGAGAGAGAGAGAGAGAGAGAGAGGGAGAGAGCTGTGTGTGGGTGCAGCGCGAGACGCCAGCGGCGAATAGACTCGCCCGCCGCCGGAGCCGCCGGGCCAGAAATTTCCGTGCTCGCGCGCGAGCGCGGGGAGATGTGTATTTAGCGAGGTAGTTTCGGAGCCGATTTTTTACGGTTTTGTAAAGGCCGCTTTTTTTTTTTTTTTTTCTTTGGGTGGGAAGGGTTTTTTTTTAATTTTGTCCAATTGCGGATCTCGGTTTTCTGCGCGTCGATTATCTTGGATTTTTTTTTCCTTTTTTCGATATTAGCCTATTTCTAATAAAGTACGGGTTCGTAAAATTTTCGACGATTGTTCATCATTTAAGGACCTCTTTTCAGTTTGATAAATCCAGACGTCCCGGCATTGTTTAGGAGAAAATTCAAAAATTGCACTGTGCGAGCGTGCATAAAAAAAAAACAGCAACGAGGCTCCTCAACGTTTCAACGCGTCTTCGATAACCAACACCGCGAGCACGTAAAAATTCAATTAAAACCGCACCAGTCACCCCGATATCCTTGCGCCACGCGAGGACACCCTCGACGCTCCCGGCCGTAAATCTCCCAAAAACCCGCGCATCTCCTTCGGCCGTTAATTTCGTCGCGCCGACTGGCGCGCTATACGCGGTGGTATATCGCATCGCCGGCGGGGGTCGAAGTTCGAGGAACGATTAACGCGCGACGCCGCCGCAAGTGTGTTTAAGGAGAGGCGGACCCCCCCTCGCAGGTCGTGATTCACGCTCCATTGCGCGTTTCGCCTCGTTGGAATGTATTCATTGACAGCCCTTTTTTTACAGCTGTGCCCGGTGCGTTCGGGCGCCGAAGGGTGTTTATTGGCGCGGTTTGGAATCGCGCTTTCGAGTTTGTTCTTTTAACTTTTAATTGAGGTTAAAAATGTACATCTATGGTACTTTTGGAAAAGATGCATACGATTATCGAGTTGGAAGTCGTTCTAAAACGTGCGAAAGATAGTGGAAGCGGTTCGCCGCCATCTATTACAGTCAATTAGCTCGAATCTCAACTTGGAAATAGTTAACATTCTCCAGTCATGGACATAGTCAACATTCCCCGGTAAACAAATTAGAAATCCAAGGATACAACGGATTCGAAGCCTCAATCGTCGTCAGAGCGTCGGTACACGCAGCTCCGGAACGATTAGTTCCCCAAAACGTCCTCGGACTCGCCGCGCGGCGGCACATCAATCTAAAAAAAGCCCATCAGGGCCGGAGCTCTCTCATACCTCGGAAGCGTCATGCAGGCAGGCGGGCAGGCAGGCGGGGAGCAATCAGCGGGAAAAAGCGGGAAGCCCGCTCGGCGCATACATTACAAAATTATCAGAGAGGCAGGCTCGCTCGCCTCGCTCGCGCTAATTCAGAAGGCTCGCAGAGCTCTCTCGCCGAGCGAAACCTCATTTCCCCGCGGGCCGCCGCCGCCGCCGCCGCCGCGCGCGACTGCATTACACGCACGCGACAGCCAGAGAGAGAGAGAGAGAGAGAGCGCGTGTCCGCCGCGCTATTTACGCGAGCGTGCGCCCAGCAATGTGCATTAATCATCCCCCCGAGCACGCGACCCGAGAGAGAGAGAGGAGGGAGATACAGTAGCCGACACAAGTATTTCGAGAGCCGCTCTTTTTACCCGCGGACGCGGGTTCGCTTTTTTGGACGGTGGATTTTTGTTTTCTATTTTTTTTTTCGGCTGGTGAGATTTCGGAGGTGGTTTTGCATTTGGTATAGGAAAAACGGGGTGGAGTGTATTAAGTAAAATACCTGGATTATTACTGATGATTTTTAATATTTTTACCGCGATTGCCATGTTTGTTTATAAAACCTGTATAGATAATAATCCCAAACGTCATCTAAAAAGCTCTGCCGTCAAAAAGTTTACTCTAAACGACATTTCCACCCTAATAATTAACGAATATCATCGCAAACGAGTAGGCAAAAAAAGTAAAAAAAAAAAGCAAAGTCACCGAAACACTCCGCGAGCGAGCCTCGATCGGCCGTCAGGATCGCAAACTCGCCTCTCGCGCGCGGAGGACACACTTTTGCCGGGAACTGTATCTCGCTCGCGCGTTCGCGCCGTTCGAGTTTTAGAGGTGCTCAATTGGGAGCTGCGCTTCGCGAGCCCTCCTTTTTTTGTTTTTTTGTCCCCCGTCGGTTTTTTCGAAGCTCCGTCGCAGTTGCCTCGCGCGTATATACGTGCGCGCGAGCCTGATTACGGCGCGGGGCGCGCAGTTAAATTCAAACTTTCCGGAGGGCTCTTTAATTCGATGCTCCGTTCGCCGCGCGGCGACGGCGGCGGCGGCGGCGGCCCCCTTTTATCTGCGAGCTCCGCGCGCCATCTGACCTGTTATCGCTTTCGTAATTTGCGGGGGAAGTTCCGTCGCTAAAGGGACGCGAATCGTACCGGGAGCGCGGCTGATAGAATTTTTAATGGTTTTTAGGTGTGCAGGAGGGCTCGGGCTCGTCGAGGTGCTTCGCTCGCGGCTTTTGATAATGGAGAAGGTGCGAGCGCTGAATTTTTAATAATAGTAAAAACTGCATTTTTGCGCTACGATTTATTGAGAATTAGCGACGTCTAAAAGTGATATGTAAGAAAACTAAGATTTGAAAAAAAAACAAAATTTAAAGAGTTCTTTCGTAACTTATTACACACGCAAAAGAATCTCCCTTCCTTATCTCGCCGAGTTCTTCAAAACCGCATCCTCCAAACCCCCCAGAGAAGCCAATTAAGCCTATAACCGCAATCAATAAATACCTCCCTCTCTCGCACTCGACTAAAAGTGTCTGCCAGAAGTGGAATATTCGAAAAAAAAAAGCTCTCTCCTCCTCTCTCCCTTTTACGATTGAGCTCGAAGCGATCGCGCACGCAGCTCGTAAAAATCGAAAGCTCTCGCGACGGGGTGAGGGGG
>UCOM01002946.1:0-21487 GCA_900474385.1 Ormyrus pomaceus | reverse complement strand
TGGGTGCAATTTGATATTTTCCCGGCCTTGAGACTTCTGTCTCTTTCTGGCCGGGAAAGTTTCCGGAGAGAAAGTGCCAATTGGTTTTCAGTTAGATAGTTTTTATTAAATTCCATTTATTTGAAATTTGAATATTGCGGGTCGAAACATAAGCCCTATTTGTTAACAGAATTAGCAAGAATGATTGAAGTTCTTATGAAATATGTACCTTTGCCTTGTTACGAAGTTAATAATGTTGTTGAAACTTTAAAAAGAGTGTTTGCATTGTTATATGGAAATATGTTTGAAACTCCAAAATTAGTTTAAAACGCAGATTATTTTGTATAAATCGTAGATTTATTGTTAAAAATATGTTATTGACAATATTTTACTAAATACTTTTCTTTCTAAATTTGAAATTTAGAATTATAGACTTTCTGAAATTGTGCATAAATATAATATCAATGAATTTTAAGATGATAGAAGATTGAACGTGATACTTTTCAAAAAGACGTTAATTTCATTGAAGAAATACTCATAAAATTAGGTATTTATTAAATTATAATTTAAAAAACTGTAGCATTTGTTACAATGCTAATGTAAAATAAAATAAGAAAGTCTAATTATTATAAGGAATTGAATTTTCTTTGTAGTTAAAAATGTACCGAATTTTACAAATAACTCTGTAAAATTTATTGTAATATTTAAGATATTATGAAAATCGTTAATATATTATATTTCTTTACTTTTACACGAGCTTTTATTGTATTTATAATTCATCCTACTTAAAAAATATTTTTTGGTGATGTTCTTGAAATAGTATGACATTAATAAATTTTAATAAATAGAACTGCTAATTTTTTTAAAAGATAAAATATTGGTTGTAAATTAAAAAAAGTATTAAATCAGACTTAATTGAAGATTCACATAATATAACTTTATTATATACGACAAACATATACAGCTTTTACAACACATTTAAACATTTAATATCACAGTGAATATACGTATGCAATAGACTGCGGTATTAGTACCTGAAAGTTAAATAGTCTTCTGCATATAATTACTTTCGTCAAGAGGAGGCTAAATTGGCACTAACAAGTGTAAATACGTGGTCGTTAAATTTACTATACGTTGCAACGGAAACGAAATAAAATATGATTTTAAGTGCAAATATTAATAAATCTATTTAATGATTCACATTTCCATTTTGATCACAGTATTTACTAAACACTTACAACAAACACGTTCGCTGTGCATCATTTATATTTTTACCAGTAATGAAAATATTGTGCATGCGCGCATCACATGATTAGAAAATTTATTAAATTGTATAAATTTGTCACTTTTGCTTTCTTAGAGAGAAAACATGATTTTTAATGTATTTACATACGTGATTGTATGCATAAACATATAATAGCACAATATATTATGTATACATAGAGATTTTTGACAACAATAAATATTAAATTAGCTTTGGATGTTAAATGTTTTATACACGTAATAGATTGAATATAATAAAAGATTTACTTTAAGATTTTGGCACAATAAGAAAAAATCACAGATAAAATCATTGTACATTGCAAAAGTCTCAATAAGTGGACAGATTGTTCATAGAATTTTATAAAATTGAAAAACTGAATAGTTTTATTTCATGATTTTAGTTTATATCTCATTTTTAATTTCCATCCAAAAGATAGATCCAAAGATAGAACAAAGTTACTGCAACTAGTATTAATAAATCTCAATTAATAGATAGTAAAAAAATAGATAGATTTTATCTTGTATACAATGCTAAACAAATTAAATGTTGTAGAGGACATTATGGTCCATATATTCTATAACATTACATTTTTATATTTTCTGCTATCATGACTATATTTCTAAACATGTGCAAATTTATTTAATAAGTATTATAACTCAAGTGCATGTTATATTATAGCAGCACCTTATAGAATGTTAAAATGATTGTTTCAGGTTTTATTGCTCTTTACAATTAAGGTAATTGTATTTTTAGAATTGAAATTCTGTTATGAAAAGTTTCATTTGTTTAAACACCTTTTAAATGTATAAAAAGATAATTTTTTTCATGATAACACAAAACATTTCATTCAAAAATTAAATATTAAGTAAGACCTCATGTTTAAGAGAATTTCAGCCTAAAATCTCTCATTGGCAACATCTTGTTAATTCATGATTTTCCAGTTTGGCAGAGCTTCAGCAATCATAGTAGAGAAGTATGTAGATACATTGTAAACTATTGTTTCTCCAGCAGATAAAACTGCACCAAAAGAACCATATGTACCATAATCTATTATACTATGATTACAAGAAGATAATACTGCCAAATCTTTTCCAGGTCCTCTTGCATCATTGTTAGAAATAAATTTTATTCTCCATTTACGATGTCTTAAGTTATATTTACACCATGCTATATTGTCACTTGCCACCAAAAATATGACGTTTTTGTACTTTTTAGTAAAATAATCCATTGCATTGAAATAGTAATCAACTGGAGCTGGCCGAACTTTTAATTTTTGCCAAAGATAATCAATATAATCTGTCCTGCGAACGTGAATACTTACATAAGTTGGCTCTGATATATTGTACTGTATTGATGCTTCTTTTAGAACTGTCTCGGCATAGTCTCTAATACTCTTCTTAAACGTAAATTCTTGACGTATGTCATCCATCCATACTAAAATTAAAGACCAGTAGGCTGCATGTCTGAAAAACAGTTTAATGTTTAATAAATTGAATAAATTGCAAGTAAAGTTTTTTCTAAACTGCACACGCAAAGTTTGATTTTGCGCACTCATTTCAGTGCATAATAAATAAATAGAACTTTGCGCACGGTGTTTAGAAAAATAGTATAATATGCTACACGTGCGCAGAAGTGATTTTCGCGTGAGTCGGGTTTTCCGTCCGAGCGAAGTTCCTTTGCGCAATGTAGGTTTTGCTACACATACGTTGTATTCTGTGTTGTATGCAGCGTACGTTGTATGCTACATACAACGTACTGTTATAGAAATACTTTGGCACCTACTTGGGAATAATAATATTTTGTTCTGTGCTGTTCCACTCTGCTAATGAATTAACTATTTGTCCAACGTCAATAATACACTGACCAATGCTACTCAGCGGTGGTATGCTTAAATTTTCAAAATACTCTTCCAATGTTTTCAGTATACATCTAGGCATGAAAGGTTCAAGTCCAGTTCTCCTGTAAAGGTAATTTTTTCATAATGTAATTTACTGTAAAAAAATTATTTGTGCATTGAAGAAAAAGACACAAACCTAGCTGTGGCCCAGACAGATGCATATTCCCAAATTTGATTACCCAAGCGACCACCTTGTATTGCTGAAACTATGCCATACTTTGGACATGAGAATGTTTTATGCTTGTTGTGATTATGTTTTACACCACGAGAATAAATGTCATGACAAAGTGCTTGTTCGTATGAAGAGATTTTTATGCGTCTAGTAGCTGGACTAGATGTGTACATGGGAAACAGAAAAACATGAATACCCAATACAACTAGCAGTGCAAGGACAATTGCACTTGCAAGCACATGCTGCTGAGCATGACTCATTCTAAATCAGCTATTTTATTCAAATTCAGCAAGACTACATTTAAAACTTTATCTGTCTATTCTAGCGATTCTACTGACTCAACAATATTATTTATCCAACATTTTGAATCTCTACATGTAGATGTGGAAGATCAATCATTAGATCAGTATTATATTGTAGCACTTGATTATTGACATTTTGACTGAAGTAGCATTTCTTAAGATTTATTGAATTTTTTTCACTACTTTTTAACCAGTCTGACTGGTAACTTGCCTTGCGATGGTTTTGCATGCTTGTCCACATGACTTTTAGTTTCTAAAATATAGATTAAATTTTCATAATAAAAAGGGAAAAAATAAACTTATCCAAAATATTTTTTAAATAACTTTATAGAAAAAAAAATTATAAAATCGTACTTACAAGTTGATTTCTTATTAGTAAGTGTTAAGGTCATCCTACTATTGATTTTCAAAACGCTTATATTTCGATCCATTATTAATTATTCCCAAATTACCGTCTTTGGTTTTGTTACAGATTGTATTGCAACTCCAAGATTGCTTTTTTATGTATATGTATAATATATATTACGAAGGAGAACGCAATACTTGGGAAGAATAGCACAAAGGTTCAAAAAATATTCTTAATTATTCTATTCTAATTTTTTTTTTGCAATACGCACATAAACGCAAACGTCGAACTTCTACTCTCGTAATGTGTACGTATGCGAAGAGTAGGAAATACGTATGTACACGCGCGCACCCTCCCTCTTAATTCGCGTTTCCAACCCCTTAGAGAATAAACCCCCGCCTACGTATGACGAATTTTGTTCGTTATCAGTGTTCTGGACATGCGCGTTGCTCCCCCGACCCCTGCGCGTAAATGTAAAAACGTGTTTAATGACTTTTGCCTGTTTTCGCTACGAGATCATTACTCGGCAGCAAGCGAAAATAAGAAAAGGCTGCTTTAAAAAATTTTTATCAAATAATTTAAATTGACTTTCGAATTTATTACTTTAATGAATTATGGTTTCAATTTTTCAATTTAAACTAAAAACGTTTGTAAAAGTTTTTAATACATAGTGTAATAAATTAAAAAATAAACAAATTCAAATATGAGATCATTTTTGTTATCAGTTAATGAATTTTACAATATTTGTTTATTTATTTCAATTAATGAATTTTTAAACTTGGAAATTTTAATAAAATTTTGTTTGAAAATACTTATACTTCACTTCAGCCACTTATACTTTACTTAAGTATTTCATTTATTTTATTTAAAAGTCTTACATAAATACCTATAAATTGTAGAAAGTTTTATTTTTATATTATTAACTTTTGTTAAATTTTGTAAACAAAATAATAAATAAGAATATGCTACTTAATTGTATTGTAAAAGAAATTTAATTGTTTTAATAAAATTTACAAAATTCCAAGAGCATTTATATTTAGTAAGAATTAACAGACTTGCATATACAGACCTAATGATAAAAAAGTAAAGTTCATTGTGAAAAAATAATTAATCCATACGCGTTTTGACAGTTCTTGTAGTCACTTTGTCCTTTTCACTGAAAAATTAATTTTTTTATAATATTTTTAATTATAATATTTATTATTTTTATTTATATTATTTAAATTATACTCACATTATATGAACAATAGCACCCCAACCAGAAATAGCATCTCTGTCGCAGGCATTAACTAATGCTTGGCTGATTGTTTCAAAAAGGTCATCAGGTTCCATATTAGGTTCATACAGAGCTTCACACATACCATACAACTGTTCTGAACAGGTACCTCCTACTACAAAGTCCTCTGGTAGATTAAGGCAGCCTATTAAGTCCATATTGCAGAGGAAAGGTTCAAAAGTTTCAGGATCCAATCCTGCAACAATAGGCTCAACAAAGTATGGTCCAAATCTCCTCTCGTACAAAAGATTAGAAATCATTGAGCCAAAAGTTTTTGGATGGATTCTTCTATTTTCTTTAAGTTCATAAAGGTTCAATCTAAAACGTAATCTTTCCATGACAGTTTGACTATCAGTAGCCAGACCAGGAAGGCCAACGTATAAGCTTGGTCCCATTTCATATATTTTTTGGAAGTCACAAGAAATTGTTTGTGCCTGGATACCAAATCTACGATCAGCTGCTATAGCTACACAGTTTTTGCCTTTCATTGCCACAATGGCTCCACCATTGTATGCTAAGATACTCTAAAAATTTGAAAAAGTTTAATTGGTATTAATTTTAAAAAGCAATTTTTCACCTTATAATTTATTGAAACCATAATCTTAAATGTAAGTATTTGATTTAATTCAAATAAAAGAAAAATTTGTTCATTTTTATTTCACTAAATTAATATTATTTTATTTTATTTAAAACATTAATTATAAACCAAACTTTTTGATACAATGTGCATTGTCATTGGTTTATTCGATTTCAACATAACCTATGCTTAACAATCAAATAAGTATTAGATTTTATTTTCTAAGCTAATATAACCGGATTATCAATAAACAATTAGATATTACAGTTTTAAATAATTAGTTATTTTTTCTTACCATTTTGTTGAATTAGTTACGAATATTATTTTAATAATACAATCGGTATCCAGAACGAAATATTGCTAAGTTGTCATGCGACATTAAATAAAGAACTTAGCAAGAAACGAACTCTGTACCGGCCGGCGGCCGTTATTTTACCAAATTTTGTGAAATTCTATTTTACCGATTGCATCCAAATAATATAATTAAAATAATTAGAAAAATAGTTTATTAAAACATAAATGTTAAAAATTAAATTTTATGTTTAAAGATCGACAACACTCTAATTTTTCTGCTTAATTTTTATGCCCTTAAAAATTTAGCATAAATATTTTGATAAAAGAATTTAAATAATTCTCTTTAATTAAGCAAGAATATATAGCTAATTAATTTAAACTCTATTTTCATTCCGATTTCGCAATTTTCTTAATTTATTAAAATTATTTATTGAAATTATGAATTTCAACTTAATTATCTATCGGTATAATTTTTGCAAAAAAAAACAAACTTCTTACAATTTAAAAATAAATCATCAAAATTAGATTTCTTTTTTTTTAAAATTGTGTAAAGATAAACAATAATATTTGCACGTTATAACTTTTTTATTTCCTCTTTCCTGCATGGAGATGAAGAGAAAAGTGACGTCACTAGTTGCATTTTATAACAATCATTAGAATTTTAATTATCTGTCGATTTTAACATGATTTTTAGATTAATAATAAATAATTCTCAATTTAAAAAATAACATTTCTCGATTTATGCACGTTAAGAAAGAGAATTTTGAAATCATAACCGAAATAATAAAAAAATAATAAATGTATATATGAAAAATTTTTGAATTTTTATAAAAATATTATAATGTGAATATAGAAATTTTAATTTATTAGAATAATCAAATGCCTTCATTGAAAAAGGGCATGCATGATGAAAATATTAATTTCTTTTTTTAGTACTTTTTTAAATTGGATTTGTAAAAGTTGAATAATGTGTATTAAAAATCTAATATCTAAGTCGTTAGAAACAATAAACTTATGCAATTTGTCAGAACTAGTTATTAGAACTGTACGCACGACGTATTTTTGCAATGAAAAAAACTTGAAGTAAGCGCTAGCTCTTTTGTAGTAGTAATAGAAATTGCTAGGTGAAGCAAATTATTAAAAAATTTCTTAAAGGAACAATATATTTTTAAAAGATATCGTTTTTAACAAATGTTTTTTCCTTTGAAAAGCAGAAAATGTTGAAATTACTACAGCGACAGAATAACATTTGCTCGCCTTGAAAAGCTTATTTCGATTGCTCGAAGTGGAACGTGGTCTTCGAGCGGCCTTGAGAATCGATCATCGAGAGCAGCTGAGCTTGCCTGGCCTGCTGGCGTTGTTGGCCTGATACAGCAGCACCAGCAGCTTCCGTAGAAAGAGAAAACTACATAGTATCGATACCCTGTCAATAATTCAAGTGCAAAAATATGGCTGTGTTATGTTTTTAAGTAGAAAATCCAGTTGCCAGATCAGACCTGAGGACGGTGGGAAGAAGCTCTGAGCAGTGCGCAAGTGTTTGGCCCTTAGGACCAGGAGGAAATCGAGGAAGAAGCACGTGGAAGCCATACGGTGATCAGCGAGACTCCCGCGAGGCTCAGGCAACCTTGGCGAATTGGCCAGGAATGTGCGCGAGCAATCCCAAGTGTCATGCAGCTTGCAACAGGGAATGACTCGCGACATCCCAAAAATAAATGCTCCAGAACAGTCTGCATCTTTGAGGTTCAGAGCAATCGAGATTACAACGTTTGCTGGACGAGGTGTTTGACCTTCTGATTCTATTTTGGCAGTGTGGTTAGTCAGTCTGTTATTGCGCAAATTTCTCCGTTTATTGTCGCACTGCTTGAGATTTTGAAAAATTATAACCATCCTTGTCGGTAGTTTCCGTTACCAAGTCCTTTTTTCCAAATTTTTCTGATTTCAAAGTCCTGTATTTACTTTTGGAGCAAAACTCTTTCAAGCTTTGAAAACCATGTTCCTGGCATATAAAGCTGTTTTTCACTTGAAAGAAATGTGATGAACTAAAAAAAACTTGAATTTAGCTTTTCATATAGTACATAAAAACTGTGCTTATTTTAAGCTCAGATATTTAAAGAATCTCCTCAGTTAAACAAAATTCATTGTTCATTTTATGTTCCTTTACAAGTGGTACCAGTACTTATTTACATATTTCTTGTTTTTAGGTATAAAACATAATTAAAAATTTTGAAAATTATTGTAGTTTAAAAAAAATTACTACTGATACTGGTGCTAGAAAAAAAATACAAGAATGTCCCTGAAACCCAAAGTTGTAGACTTTGGTGAGACATGGAATATACTGCAAGAGACTGTCAAAAGTGTGATAACATTAGCTGATGTTCCAAGAGCAACATGGAATGATAGATTTAGGTAAGCAAAGTAGAAAATTAGAATAACTAGGTTTTGTACAAAATAACCCTTTAGTTTTTATATTAAGTCTTATTTTCTTTGTTACAGTGATGTTTATTCCTTATGTGTTGCTTATCCAGAACCATTAGCAGATCGTTTATATAATGAAACCGAAAGATTTCTTGATAACCATGTTACTCAGTTATTAGCTAAAGTTCGATCACAGGGAGAAAATGGCCTACTCCAGGCATATCACAGTGCTTGGACTGAGTACTCTCAGGGAATTAATTATCTTCACCAATTGTATTTATATTTAAATCAGCAGCACATAAAGAAGCATAAACTAACAGAAGCTGAAATTATTTATGGAACATCTTCAGCAACTTCTCCTGATTACCAGGAACAGAAGGAAATTGGTGAATTAGGTTTATATATTTGGAAAAATAAAATGATTCAATCTTTAAAAGATTCCCTTGTTGCGTTACTCCTTGAGGGAATTCATGCAGATAGGTTAGGAAAAGCTCATCCAGCTACTACGGATGTCATTTGTGGAGTTATTCAAAGTTTTGTTAGAGTAGAAGAATATAAAATGAAAGGCCAATTAAATGTAAATAAAATATTTAAAAATTTTCTGTTTATTTAAAAAATTATTTTTTTACTAAAAATTTATAATTTTTCAGCTTTATCAAGAAATTTTTGAAGGACCATTTTTAAAGCAAAGTGGTGACTTTTACTCCATAGAGTCTACAGAACTATTGCAGCAATCAGATGTAACTCGCTACATGGAAAGGGTTACATGGCGCTTGAGTCAAGAAGAGTTACGTGCACATAAATTCCTTCACATAACATCAGTACCTAAGGTAAATACTTTTTATAAGTAACCAAGTTTTAAAATTGCTAAAAAATAATCAACTGCAATTTTATGAATAATATGCATTATCTATTTTAGTGTTTATATTTTAATAAATTTAATTTATCAATTTGATTAATTTTAGGTCAGGCAGTGTTGTGAAGAGAAAATGGTTGCAGTACATGCTTCTTGGTTGTACACCAAAGTTGATGCCATGGTTAAGAGTGAAAGAAGAAAAGATCTGGCACTTATTTATCCTCTGCTAAGGCCACTTCCATCCGGACTGACTCATCTTATACAAAAACTTACAGAGCACATAACAAACGAAGGGTTAAAAGCAATTGGTAATTTGCAAGGGGACAACGTAAGAATAGTTATATTTTTATTTTAAAAATAATAACTTTCAATATTTAACTACGTTTTTATAATATTTTTAGATCCATACTCAATTTGTTGAGAGTATGTTAGATGTTCATGCTAAATACTCAGAATTAATTAAAGACTTGTTCAAAGGAGATCAAGGATTTATTGGTGCTCTTGATAAAGCGTGTTCAGCCGTTGTTAATCACAGGCCAGCGCCTAGGCAACCTGCGCGAGCTCCGGAATTGGTAAGTATTATGCTATATTTTTGCATTTACTTTAAAATTTTTTATTTTAGAAAAAGGTGTAATACCTAAATTTATTCAATTTTTCAGCTAGCGAAGTACTGTGATTCATTACTAAAAAAATCAGCCAAATTCGCATCGGAAAGTGAAATTGAAGAAAAATTAGCGCGTTCGATAACCGTTTTCAAATACGTAGATGATAAAGACGTTTTCCAAAAGTTCTATGCTCGCATGCTTGCTAAACGACTGATAAACCAGCAATCGCAATCCATGGATGCGGAAGAAGCAATGATCGATCGATTAAAACAAGCGTGTGGTTACGAATTTACGAATAAATTACACAGAATGTTTACAGATATGTCGGTGTCTGCCGATTTAAACGCGAAATTTACGGCTAGTTTAAGAGAAAAAGAAGGCGAAAATAATCAACTTGGTATTGGCTTTGTTGTGTATGTATTACAAGCTGGTGCTTGGCCATTGGGACTCCCTCCATCTCCTGGACCTTTTCATGTTCCTCAGCAACTTGAAAGATCTGTGCAAGCGTTTGAATCCTTTTATCACGCACAATTCAGTGGTCGAAAGCTTACCTGGTTGCATCACTTATGTCAAGGAGAGCTCAAGTTAAATTACCTTAAAAAACCATATTTAGTGACTGTACAAACTTATCAGATGGCTTTACTACTGTTATTTGAACACTGTTCTTCAATTTCTTGTAAAGAAGCAGCAGCTTCTTTGCGCCTATCTCACGATCAATTAGTTAAGCATGCTGTTAGTCTCGTTGATTGTAAACTTCTTAAAAAGTCAACAGAAGGGGATCTCGAAGAGGACACAGTTCTTACACTTAATTTCGAATATTATAATAAGAGAACGAAATTCCGCATTACCGGTGCACTTCAGCGTGAAGCTCCGCATGATACAGAAGCTACCCATCGGAGCGTCGATGACGATCGTAAATTATACCTACAAGCTGCAATCGTCCGCATAATGAAGAGTCGCAAAGTTTTAAGACACAATCAGCTTGTACAAGAGGTAAAGGGCTTTAGTATACACCTATTTAAAATTTTATGATAGCATGGAGTTCTAAAATATCAATTTAATTAGATATTCAATTTCAATTTGTTTTGATTATATACAGATCATTTTCGTTTATTAAATTAAATGTTTTCTTTGGCAATTAAACATATTAAATACTAACACTTGAGTAACGGTTGTATGTTTTTTTTTCAGGTCCTTGGACAAGTCACTTTTGCAAAAGTCACTTTTGTACCTTCTATTAGTATGATTAAGAAGTGCATTGAAAATCTTATAGATAAACAGTACATCGAACGTACGATAAATAGTGCAGATGAATATTCGTATGTTGCGTAACCTTAACGCGACTATTCAAACTAATTTATTTTTTAACTTGAGATGCTCTCTGTTAAAACATAAATGGCAGCAGTAAAGATATTCAAGTAAAACTAAAATCTTTACTCACTAAAAGCTGTCGGGAAATTGCTGTTTTCTAATTAATCATGTAAAGGGTCAGTATGTTGAAATTTATAACTTTTATACTTTTGTTGAGTGTTTTGTAATTTACATAATTTTTAAATATGTGCATTATAAAATGATAAAAAGACGAAAGAAAGTAAATGTCTGACATTAAAACTTGTTTCTTGTTTTACAGAGACAGTTTTACATGTAATATTTAATTACAAAATTTATATTTTCTTTGCATAAATTTAATTTATGTAATGTGCATAAAAAGTTTATGAAATATTAAAAATTATAAATATTTATTATATACAAATTTCAATATACTTGTACCTAAAACTAATGAGCATCTTGAATTGTTTAACTGCTCTTAATATTACCGATCAAATACCGTAATGAATTGAATGAATGACTTGTAATATATGCGCACTGAATAAAGATGTTACTATTTTAGATGCTGGAATTCAATTATGATATAATGTGACAAACATCAATTGTCATTAACGATTTTTTAAGATAAAAATTCATGTAGAAAGTAATGGTTACAAATAATTCATTTATTTTTTAAACAATCATGCACATTCGTTTTATTTTTATTAAGTTTTTCTGATAAGATATATAAATCAAGAAGATTTTAAGAACATATTTACACATATGTTTATGAGAACAGTATGTATTTATAAATTATATTCTCTTTGAATTTAAATTCAAAGTGTTTAAACTACCATACAAGCTCTTTACAAAATCTACATACTAGTAATTTATTTTTCTGACTATGTAATAGTGATAATTTCTTGGGAAATGATGTAAGTCTAACAATTTCTATATTTCATAAGAAAAGTTTAGGTTCAGTAACTTTGCAAAATTATAAACAGCTAGCTTGACTTGTTCCCAAAATAATTATAAGAAATTTTATATTAAGATCTTGGTGTCTTTAGTTGAAGTAATTCCGGATCTAATAAAGGATTGTCATCAGGTTCTGAAGATTTATTCATCCCATTGATAATAAGGGGCGAAGCTGTAGTTACGTTATTATAAGGTGAAAAGCCTGCCCACTCCATTCCAAGATATATCGGAGGCGGACTGCCTAGTGGAGGTTCTAATAGAAGATGATCTGGCTGAGATTGCTGCTGCTGCTGCTGTACATCTTGACACTCATTTGTGAGATGAGGATTAAGATGAGTATTGTTGCTTTTGCACTGCTTTTCCTGTTTTCGCCATTTTGCTCGTCTATTTTGAAACCATACCTTAAAAAAGTAGGTGTTGACGTTTATAAATAATTTAAGAATTTAATAATAAAAATAAGATTCTAATAATTAATATTTACTTGTACTCTAGCTTCAGTTAATTGTATTCTTAACGCCAATTCTTCTCTGAAGAAGACGTCTGGATAATGAGTTTTTTGGAAAGCTCTTTCAAGCTCTTCTAATTGAAAATTAGTAAAAGTCGTTCTATATCTACGCTGTTTTCGTTTACCAATTGCGCCAGTTGGCGGCCTCTCATCATTTCCTGGACTCGCAGAAGAGAAATCATATGCTAAAATGATAAGCAAGGAGAAGAGTATAAATAAAATACGTAGTTACAACTGTACAGTTGGCGCGTTTGGTTTGTTCAATGGAAAAGCAGTTCATAACTGTTAAACTGATTATCACTAACTTTATTTAAAGAAGGGATGGTACTGGGGCTTAATGCATTTAGCAATAATTTAATTGAGTACTACCCCAACTTACAAGAGAAAGGGAGACTGAGAGTTAATTAAATCAGACGAGGGACCGGGCTGGTAGTGTCCACTTACTGAATTTAGTTGGAAAGCAAACCGAAGAAGATTGCGCTCCCATTAGGCCGACGAGAGCACTCGACTGCAGATCTCCTCCAGGGCTCATTTCTTCACCAGCGCCAGTGGTTGCGACGATCGCTCCAGTGGATACCAAGGGGTCCCGTGGAGTACCCACCAAAAATAGTTGCCGGCCTTCGTTCACGTTCTCGTCATCGTCTTTCAGCTCCATAACAGTGTACTCTTGCTTTGAATATGAACTATCAGTGTCGGTCAAGATATTTAATACTACTTATGTTATTATATCGTTTAAAAGTTTTTATAACACCATCATTGTTTTGCCGCCGTTGATAATTGAATAAAAGCTCGAGAATCACTTTGGACCCCCTGGACAGGCAACGCAGCAACTCGGCCGTTTCTTTGTTCTTTTTTCTTTTCTTCCTCTTTTTTCTTACACCTGTATAAGGTAGATAGAGTAGGGAATCGTATGTTTAACGTGAGCTTCCCCAAGAGGGGTAGTGAAGCCTCAAAAATGTATTGCTTGTACACCACGAATCAATAGTACAACGAGGAGAACGGTATAAAAAGATATATCTGCTTTCTCTTGTTAGGCTTTGCTAGAAAGCTTTAAACAAGTATGAACTATAATAAAAAAAACTTTTAGTTTCCTAACAATCATTTCTCATTGATCTTTTTTAATGCACTTTTCATGAAAGTCTGAAATCTGTTTAAAATCACAAGTATATTTCTCTACTTTGTATATAGTTATTTATTGTTTAGCATTAAGTAATTCAGTCTTTAAAGTAGCGAAATTCAAAATTATTGGCAAGTTCTTTTTAACTCTTATCATTATTTTTTTTACGCAGTGCGAAAGTAAAGATATTTTGCGTACCGAAAGAAGAGTGCTAATAAATTGAACATTGCGTACACTGCTTGAAAATGAAAATACATATTAAAGTTTTATGAAAAATAAATCAATTTACTTTTTATGTTATTGGCAAAGTACTTTTTAATTTTTTTTCTACGTGGATCAATTTCATTCATAAGTATTTTCTACTTATGTCAATCATTCGGAAAAAACGGTATATATGTTTACTTGCGGGCCCGTCACTATTTAATTTTTTGATGAAGAGGTATCCTATACTCTGGAATTTTATTCGTTAATATAAGTTTTTTAATAATTTATCTCTTTATTAGAGTATTAAATTGAATTATGAAATTATGAGTTTGCACTTTTCACATAAGCAGGTGGACGATAGATGGAAAAACGATGCGAAAAACTGCGATAAATTGATCCTCCGGTTCTGAGAAATGCAAACGTAGTTCCAGGACGGATTTTGAGTATGAAAGGAGGTGGAGGTTTAACGGGTAATAGTATAAAGCAGGGTTCTGCACGATATGCACATGCCATGATCTATTATGAATCCTACTTACGGAAGTGTTCGCGTATCGCTTTTACGGTGCATAAAGATCCTCAACTCCTCAGATTTTTAATTTTGAATCTATACAAAGGATTTGCTGGGATTTAAGTTTTATGAAAGTATCTATATGCTACGTAGGGTGCAGTTAACATTTTTTAATTTTTCTCTTTTTTTATTATGGATAGTATATATAAAATTACACTTCCAGAATCTGTGGATTCCTAATCTGGATTCCTAAATATATATATATCCATTAGAAATCCAGATTCTATAGAAGTGAATAAATAAATAAAAGCAATCTAACTTTTATATACTATCATAATAAAAAGGAGAGAAAATTCAGAAATTTTAACTGCACCCTACGAAACATATATGTGATTATATATACAATATAGTACAGTCATATTTTTATTATTATTTACTATGATTTTTCATATATTAGTTTTAGCAATATAGTTCAAATCAAATAAAAAATGAGTTTTCTGTATCCAATAATTACGGGAAAAAATATTTTTTGAAATAATGCATTAATATATTTAAATATATGAACGATAAATTAGTTTGACGAAAGCTAAGTGTGAATTGGCAGCGATTTTTTAAGATTTCACAAGTTTTATAGAAACTAAAAATTGTATCTATAGTTTTAAATATGTTTTCGGAGAAAAATAAAATTTTTATAATAATAAAATGTCTATTACTTAAAAAAAAATTAATTTTTTAATTTAAAAAGAAAAATAAGCAGATGAGAATAATTATAAACGATTAAAAAAAATGGATATGACAGAGAAACTTATAGTTGCTTATATATAAACCTTGTTTAAAAAGTTATTTTTTATGATATTTTTTCGAAGAATGAAAAAATTTTAGTCAAATTTGGGAGAAGATTGAAAAAAAGTGTTACCGAGCTTCTTCTTTTGTTTATAAATAAATATATTTGAAAATTAATTTATCATTTGAAGTTATATACAGACATTTCATACTTTATATATTTTTAAAAGTAGCCTTCATTCTAATTGTGCACTTTGATAAATCTAAACATTATTTAAATATAATGAAATGCTCAAGAAAAAAGTACATTTATTATCAAAAGCAAAGAAACCAGTCATTGGCATTATAAATATCACACAAAATGTAAAAACACAAGCCAAAAATATAAGGCGTAAATATGGGGGGGAATGGGGATAATAAATAAAATATAATTAATAAAAAATAGTGTATTTAAATTTTAAAAATATTTCTTAGACGCTCAGTAATTTTTACAGTTGCATAATAAAATATTAATGTATATAATGCAATTATGTAGTTGTCGTTCACATTATGACTAAAAATGCATTTTTTACATATTTTTTCACACATTAAATATATTTACAAATATACTTTTACGTAAATATAAAACTTTGATTTTTACAGCCTTAATTTTCTAAAACTTAAAATTAAATTAAATTACATTGAATATTGCTAATTAATTACATTAATTAGCAATATTCAATCTCTTCCTCGCATCTTTCGCAAAACTATTGTATTCTTTTTGTGTTGATTGCTTAAACGTAAAATAATCGTACTTTACTAGTAGCCAGCAGAACGTCGTCGTCAAAGAATTTGGTCTCAATAACCATGTTTCCACTGCAAATATAAAAGTGTTAAAAATGGATTAAATTATATTTTAATATGTATTAATAAGGTTTACTTTATATTTTTACTTTATACATACTTTAATACATTCGCAGGCATCATCTGTGACTCCGGGGCTGCCTGAAACAAGCTTTGCCAAGTATTAGTACTGTTCGGAATGACAAAACCCAATTCAAAAAACCATTCTTCTAAACAGCGACCTTTAAACAGAACTTTTTGTTCTAATCTAAATCTCTCCATAGGTTCAGCTGTACTGAAATTAATTTCTCGAGATACTGCCCGACATTTTAATATTTGTTTTGGATCCCGAGCTTCATGCTCAATATCTGGCACCGACCTGTTAACAAATAAAAATGTAACATAAATAATAATTACTAACAATAAAAATTTTGAAAATTTATACTTTTAATATTTTTAATTCCTATATGAATAAAGTAACAATACTTACAAATCTTCATTTCCTTGCCACAGAATTTTGCCTGAATCAGCATCTCGTAAATTGATCCAATTACTAAACGAAAACAAAATAAGAATGCGAGAAATTTTAAAAATTTAATAAAATAATACTTTGATTTATATTGTTACAAATAAAAATAAGATTATAATGTCAGATGGGATAGACGTGTGGAAAGTATAGTCAAAAAAACTAAATATCTTACATTTATTTTTTATAAAATGTCAAAGATTTTGCAAACTAAGGTTCTGGTTTTATTATACTATGCCTTCTTCCACAGTTTATTATTATTATCGTATGGAATTATAGCGTAGGGTGGAATATATAAGAGTAGCATAAGACTGCTACAAAATTTACAAAATAAACTACTAAATATAGTGCATAAAAACAATTTTGTGATTCTAGGACACCCTTTAAATATAGAACAATTATTTGCTCCAGAATCACTAATTTATCATTATAAGGAACTAAATAGTATATATTAGAGACGAAGTATCAACACGAGAAATAAAAGCATAACAATTCCAAAAATTAACAAAAAAGTAACCAATAAAAACTCTTATGTTGTAGCTATAAAATTGTTCAACTTACTTCCTATTGAGTACAAAAACATAGAATATAGTAAAGCAACTAATAAGAAGTTAAAAAGCTGGATTGCCGAAAACGTATGATATTATTGAAATTTATATTTATAGGTTATATCCTACAACTGTAAACAAACAATACTTACATTTGAAATCCCTTGAAAATGTCTTCAGCACGAGGAGCCATTTTTTCCTTTATTATAGAGTTATTGCCTTGAAATTTCTTGAGCTACTCCCTGTGATTCGAGAGACCATCGGGAGTGAAAGACGACTGGATGGTGCCTGCTCGAGTCTTCCAGATGGCCGTCCTTCTTGGTGTCAAGGTGCAGGTTTGTCAAGTCGTCGTCAAGTGTTCGCTGATAATGCCGATTGCCGGTATTCTGTTCTGTATTTCTCGGAGCTGACAAAAAAAATGCAGACGCACAGTGCGAGTGTGCGCGGACTCTGCGCCATTATGCCGCCTGCGGCGACTTACAGCGACATGACTGAAGCGCAATGAGCGCGCTATATATTTAAAATTTCAAAATTAAAATTATTCTATCAAATTATTTTAAATCGATAAAGCGTAATATTAAAATGTTTGATAATGCTAAAATAATAATTAATAGTAATTTTCGATACAAGTGCGAGAAAGCGATTTTATCCTCGTATTATGGCGGTTTTCGCCCGAGCGAAGCGACGATGAAATGGTAAAACGAGGTTAAAATCACGTCCTCGCTCGTGTATCGAACAATATTTTTTTATACGACGCGTGCAAATAAGCTTGATTTAGAGCGTGCGCCTTCGGCGCCCTCGACTCCAACTCGTGCGGAACACCTTACCCTCGCTAGAAATAGATTATTATACTTTCTCCCCTTGTTGCACAATGCACTATTTAAATTTCTTTAGAAAACGTAAATTTTAGTAATTTTATAAAATTACATTTTAAGCTGTAACTTTTTAGATATTCTAAATTTGCGCGAAAAAAATCAAATAAAAAAAAATTCTTTTTTTTTTTTTTAAAGTTTAGGGGTAAGACTTCCTTAATCATTGCCAAGGTACATACCAAACAAATTAATAAACATATGCAAGATGTTGTCATCTGCTGCTAAATACTGCTGATAGATACTTGCCAACCATACGCTCAATCTTGCCTTTGTCAAATTTATTTTTATTATTCGATTCTGTCAAAATTTAAATCTTGCTAAATTTTGCCCAACACTGCTAAATACTATTATCTAATGTTGCTAAGAGTTTGAAATGCCAGTGTTTTGTCAGAAATTGACAAAATTTTTACAACATTTAGCAACTTTTCCATTTCCACTAAGGTATTTATTAAATTTTATTAAATTATTTCCGAAAGTCGGCCGAAAGTGGACCGAAAGTAAATTGGAAGTTAATGAGAAGTTTAATTTTTTTATACTCCACCAGTTTTTTCGACCTTATAACACATTCGTTGGTTTGAAGTCGAATATTGTCTTCAGAAACAACCTTTACGTTGTTGTCGCAAGTTCCTCGGTCGAATTTCTCGCTGTCCCTATGGATTTCCTTCATGCAGTGTTGCAGAGCACCTGTTTATTTTTTGATTATTTATGCAGTTTTTGGATAATACAAATATATTATTTTTGAATCCATTTTAGGGCTTGGAACTTAAAAATTGCATTGGTATTATTTTTGATTTTGAAGGAAATTTTCATCATTTTCCTTGTCTATGCTTTGACATTAGTACGATATAATATATTATAATATATTCTCTTGGTAAACTATAATATATTTTATCAAGAGAATTTGTTAAGAATTTCATTATTGATTTCGATAACATAATCTATACATTTCTCGGTATTAAAATTATAATACCTTTTTAGCAACTTTGACACTCTCCCTACAATTAATCAATATAGTTATAATATTAAAAGAATTTAGATTTTTATTCTGACTTTTTTTATACAACTACCTTAAAGACATATTTCGAAAATTGTTCTATGTCCAGGTAAATTGACAACATCTGTTTGGATGTACGCGATGAAAGATTCCGTTGGCCGTGAGGCTTTTGCTTGACTGCAACAACGTTCTCTGTTATTTAAAGAGCCCTTTTAACTGTTTTTTTCGTACGTTTTTAATAACCCAAGGATCACATCAGTATGTATATTATATTAGGATATACTTCGTAGTCGGAGACATGATGTGCATGTATTTTAATCAACCGGTTATTAATTATATAAAATAATTTACAGAGTGGTCCTTGGCGTATTGTAGCTAATTGATTAAGACTTTGGTTTGTTTACTTCAAGGTAAAAACACTGGTACTTTGCTTTCCCAAAGAAGCTGCTTAAGAACGCGGATTCCAGCTCGAAATTTCCGGGGACATTAAAAAAAAAATTATTACCGGATTGTTCGGTGGTTGGAATCGAATTCATTGACCGCAATTACCCTATATACAGAAAAAAATACGTGAACCATGCAAAAACCTACTGGCTGTAGGTTACTTATGTCGGTAATATCCAAAGGGGAGATGCAACATTAAGTAACTTAAATTAAAAAAATAATTTACGCTTCGATAGTATTGAACTGTATATATTTGAAGCTCGGGATAATGAATGCGCAGTCGCAACGTAAATACGTGCATATCAAACTAATTGCGAGGTGAGAATGAAATCTACGTTTTCATTCGTAAGCCATGAATTAGTATTATTTTTAAAAAACAATGTGCAAACATTTCGGACGTAAGTATACTTTGATTCAATGAATAATATAAAAAAGAAACTTTGTATTAAAATAATTTTTAAAAGATTGGAGAATCTATCTCTCAGTGAAACCGTGGCTGTTTCCTTGAATCATAGAGGAATACCTCGTTTAATAATTATTTTAACAAATCTATAGTTAAATTGCCTTAAAATAATAAAATCGAGTAGAGTTTTTGCATATGTCTTCTGCGTATTATTTATTTAAATCATAATAATTTATTTATTTGTTTCAATTAGGAATAAATCTGTATCTTTTAATTAATTATTTGTCACTTTACTTAGACCTTCGAATTTACAAGTTTATAACAAAATTTAATTTAATTTATAAATGTTAAAGGAATTATTATAATATACCAAACATGCGTTTTAATTAAGCGAAATTATGTTACTTCAATGAGTTTAAGCAGCTATAAAGTTTAATTGAAAGTATAATATAGTTTTATTATTTTCATCTTTGTTTTCAATTTATTTTAAAAATACAACGGTTATTTTAGTAATTAAAGAACAAAGTAGACAATAGTCGCTTTAAAAATGAAATATCTTCATGGTAAAAAGCATTATTTTAGATTTGAATTCAAGTTATAGCAGAACTTTAAAAGGACAAAGCTGAGAGGAATTCTAAAAGAAATATACTGCAATGACGTATAGAGCCTCTGGAGAAATCAATTTTAGTTTATCCGGAGTCTTAAAAAAAAGGGATTCAAAACGAACAAAAACTTTTTCAAGAATCTATTCAATTTGATTGTTTTGATTTACTTTGTTAGGCCTTTGCGCAGCACGCAATTTATTTAATTAATAAAAAAATTATTCACTTGTTTATTTTAAAAATAATTTTAAAAAATAGTTTATAAAAAAAACCTTCTCATAAGTATATATAATAAACAGTTTTATTCACTGCACGCTTTTTTTTTTAAATTTAGTTAGGTTTTATCCAACGATGGAAGCTGGACAATTTTTGTTTCTCTGCTTTTTTGCACTTGATTTAATAGATATCTTATCAATGCCAGATATTTTCAATACAATGCATCTAAATGTAAATTATCGATTTAGACCCATTGAAAAGTATAAAAATAGCCTCATAAAAAGTTTCCCTTCCGTCGCAGAAAAATCCGACGCGATATTATCGATCGCGAGCCGAGGATATCGAAATCGCTCGGGTTCATCAAATTATATTACATATACATCTTTCTTGTACAATAAAAAAGAAAAAATTGAAGAATGAAATCGGAATATCGACGTCCTCACTAAAAAGTAAGGACGCTGAAAGATTAGAATTTTTTCAATTATTTATTGTAAATAATAGCTTTAAAATTTGAAACTTTATTTTAAATTTTAAACATAATTTTAAATTTTTTAACGTGACATTATAAGGATCAGCCTACTCATTATACCTGGCCGTACGTGCTTCAAGCTTCTTGTCCTGGGTGGTCTCTAATGGGTATTTAACGACCGATTTCTCGTATAGAACTGGATCTTATA